>CM060942.1:284555431-284562931 GCA_030765085.1 Allium cepa | reverse complement strand
CTAATAAAAAGGGCCTTCAAACACACAACATTACTACAAAGTTAACTAACAACATTCAACCGCACAACATTAAAGACATAGAACTTAATTAAACATAATAATGAGCAGTGCTGGAACCTTCTAGGGGCCTTGCTAATTTCTTGCAGTCTCCTAATCCCCAGTGGGTGGGTCACGGAGGATGGCAACCTCCACAAGGAGCCCCTCCCATTCTTGGAGCAGCGCCCCCTTCCTGTTTTCGAGAGCGTGAATTTCGTTCTGGAGAAAGAGCATACGATCTCGTATGATAATAGGATCGATAGCAGGCATATGCTCCCAGAATGCACCCAACGTTTGCTCCCGTTGGAGCTTCTCGTTTTCCACCTGACGTATTTCTTGCTCAATTCTCGCAAGTCTGTTAGCGACAGCCATGGCTACTCAAAGCTCGCTTCGCACCTACTTATAAGATAAGAATAGTTTGGATTGCCAAAGAGAGACCAAAAGAAGCTTCTATTTATAGGTTACCGATCCAATATATTAGGTCCTTTTTTTAATTAGATAGTCTTGGCATTTCAAACCCGGCTTTTCGTGAATATCGTACTCAGAATAGTTTGGATCTTTTTCGCGGGTATCACCACGCAACTCCCTCCCCTCATAGGATAAGAGACCGGTCAACTCTGCTCTATTCTGTAATAGAGGGGACCCTATTCTTTTAATAAAATCCATATCTGAGGCTCTTTTTCTCTCTCCCATAATCCAAACACAACAAAACAAAACTCCAACTCCACTCAAATAAGAACAAAAATACTAATGAAAAAACAGAAATGAGTCCCAATATATTAATTGGAAAACTATTGTATCAAAAAACATGTCTTATTTTATCAATAATACATATTTGTAGCAATGAAATACTATGATACTGAACTAATTAATATACTGGGCGAAGCAAGTAGGTAAATAGTATATATGTGTATTGAGTTTGAGTATCAGTTGTCGACTTAAGAATAGTTTGGATTACTTACTCCCAATAGTGATCAAATGTCTCCTCAATAAAGAAACATTTTTTAAGAATAGACGCATATTTCGTGATCACTCCTCTAAGAATAGTTTGGATGACTAGACTTATATGTTGTTGACTGCTTTCTCTTGACTTTACGTAGTATATTTAGAGTAATATTACTGATCACAAAGAATTACTAATAGATAGAGAATGCGAACTAAGCTAAGTAAGATTAACATTCGATACCCTCAGATTCACTTATATTCTCTACCAGATAATTGGTTAATATGATACTAATGTGGTTCGATACCTGAACCTTACTCTGCTACAAATATGTATCATTGATAAAAATGGTAAAGATTAAGATAATCAGCTTATTAGGAACTTATTGAGATTCGATACCAGGCCTGCTAGGTTATAAACTGGTAGATGATTCCCAGGTATATATTCTGCTTCTCTACCTACTGCTAATTGGTTAACTCGCTTCTAACATGAGCATAATTGGTTAATAAGAGAACGTATTATTAGGTATGAGGATTCTCTATTAGTATATTTGATTAGAGACCTTCATACTAAAGAGAGGGCGAGAAGGTAATAGGTATATAAACCAATGGCTTCTTTCTGACTTAGATAGATTAAGGGCACACAGATGAGGAGGCAGCCCAAGTTATTACCTACTACACATGAATGATGTGCTGAAACTGTTATGCTTAACACAAGCAACTCGAAGGCCATCTTAGGAACGGAACGGTTTAGTAGTATGGTTTATTTAAGTTAAAGAGAAGTAACTTTTCGATCAAACCAGTACTAAGAACAGAATGACCAATTCACTAATTGATTGCAAGTCGAATTGACGGTCTCCTACACAACTCTCACATCTCCGTTTGTGTTCGCAACTCATTCATGATTCATGAGCGGGTTTGAACAACCAGCGAACCAGGTTCTTCCAGAAAGCTCATTGTATGAGCGCGACCTTCGGGTCCAGTGAAGACGGTTAAATTGTTTGTTCTAGTATCAATCTGCGATCGAATCATTGATTGGCTTTAGTTGACGGTTCAACTCTTTGTGAGTCCCCCTTCGAGTAGTCCGTGCAATGGGAATGGCTCGGAGAGGTTTTTGAGTGGAATCAAAAACCGAAAGCCCGATGCGAAACATATGACAGGGAATCTAATCAACGGGAGAGTTTGAAAAGTAGTCAACACTTTATGGTTGAGAGTCAATTATTCTGGTATCAACTACCTTACGAATCAATTCGTCTAACGATCGTGTATAAATAACACTAAATTGTTCGGGAGAGAAATCTCCTATTACTATAACCCCGTTATATTAATATCCCAGACGTTAGAACATCTATGCTTAAGGATCACCCAATTAATATACTAGGCCCCAATTAATATACTGGCCTAGGGTTAGGTACTGTTATTTATATAAGCTAGGTTAGACCCTACTTGGTGAGCTTGGCAAAATGTTCATTAGTGGATTGAAAGGCAACAGGCGCCCGTAACGAAGGATCTTGTCTTTCTTATTAATTTCACTTGTATAGGGTCCTATTGAACTTGATCTCATCTACGCATATAGAAAGGAGAGGGGCGTAGATACCAAGTCCAGCCCCAATAAGGGAGGGACTAATCTAATAAAGGCTCCGTCGCCCTGACCACAGTGACTAAGGTGGATGGAACTAAACTCTTCTATACCCAGCTATCTTCGAAAGTGAAAACGATCAATCAATGACATTAAGAGTGAAGTATTCGGCACCCCTATCTCGACCACGAGCACCTGAATCTATATTAGTAGTGCCCGACTGGCTTATAGTAGTGTCCGACTGGCCTCTTCTCTTACTCTTTCCCCACGGCTTCTGCTACTAGTGATGTCCAAAACTTTCCATAGTTTTGTTACTCACCTTTTTTCTGGAAGGATTTCAGTAGCCAGAAGTGCTTTCAAATAGAAGAGTTGCGACACCACCTAGTGCTATCTCTTTACCAGAGATGACATTATGGCTCCTATTTTAGAAAAGTAGTCGTAGTAAGAGCTTGGATTTGGTCAATAAGACAGACTTTAGGCACACCTGAGCGAGTTTCCTTGGTGGACAATATAGAGCCAAAGTTGAAGATGCTAGGGCTTGTGGGGTCGGTGGAAAGTGCAGGCCCCAATTAATACACTGGGCTGTGGAGATAGAAAAGCTAATGGATGGATCCTTCCAATGTCTTTGAACCGAGACTAGGTGCGGAGCGAAGAACATAGCATAGAGAGCATAGAAATCTCTCTCATCCACTTTGAGCTCAATAAACACTGGGAAGCGTCAATCGGTGCTCTTCGCTTCAAGTCTTTGCCCCCTACCTACTTTCTTCGGATCTTTCTAACGATGCTTATTCTTTTCTTTTTGATAGTTCCTCATCTCAAGGGCCGCCTGCATAGCAATCAATCGTCCTTGGCGCTTCCTGCTCCTTCGGCTAACACGAGTGCTCCATTCTCCTTGAATATATCTTTCATCATATTTTGATCCGCGACTGCATTCGTGTCCGATAGTCGCACCTCTGCAATTTCTCTTCCGGTGCTAGAACTAGAATAGGCTATGCTTGGCGAGATCTCAGCTATCGGGCAAAGAATATCTCCAACTAAACCAAATACCGGATTTCAGGTGACCATTGGTTGCTTAGGAGGGTCTATTTCAATTACACCATCATTTCATAAATGATCTGATCTTTAAGAACTCAACAATCTTCTATCGGATGAAAAAGAACCCGATGGAACGCCTTATGCTTAACTCATTCAAGTCAAAGTTAGTACAACGTCTTATTCAGGTTGCGGGGTAGAGCAGTTTGGTAGCTCGCAAGGCTCATAACCTTGAGGTCACAGGTTCAAATCCTGTCCCCGTATCATACTTATTTTTCGGTATGCCGCTCCGTGAGCAAGTTGCGCCGCGAGCAGAGCGAGAGAACGCAGTGAGCTTTTTATGACAGAGGCAGAAATCACTTCCTTTATTTTGTTTGGCTTCGGCCTGACTTTCCACATTGCATTTCGAACCCTGCGACGTATAAACTATGACTTCTTGACTACTCTCCCTAGGGAGTACGCCATGGAGCACATGGAAGACGTGGCCGACGATGTACTGATGGAAGGAATCAAGCAGAAGCTGGACGTCCTCTGCGACAAAGATGGGGTTCCGTTACCCCAAGGGATTTATTCATCCCACATTACAGACCGTATGTTCACTTTAGACCATGATTTTGATTATATCAACTTCTCATGATTTATTGGCGTACGACCAAATGTATGAGACTTTTGCATATGCGCTTGATGTCCTCGCTCAGGCGCTGAATCTTCTTTAAGAATAATGGCAAACACATATACCAAAAGGGGAGGGCCTCTTCCACCAGAATACTTTACTTTCTGGAATTCATTCTTAACTTAAAAAGCATAGGTAAAAAAATGGATCGAGAACTACATATGGTCTGAGACTCACTTCCTTGAAAAGAGGAGGCGAGCTATGTAGGCTGTGGCCGTTCAAGAAATGTTACGGTTGCTCGACCAAAGACGGTCAATAAATAGATTCTTTTCTAGTCTATTCCAAATATTGCCATAAGACCGATGAGACTTACCAGAAGTGAAGTACAGAAGAGTAGGAAATTTCATATCATATTTTGAATGAAGCTATCCCTCTTAACCTTCACCAAAGAATCCCCATGCTTCAAAAGAGGGCGTGTGCCGGGCAAAGAGCATTTAGTTCGTCTAGTTACTTGACTTTCTTTCTAGCCATTTTTGTGCCTAGAAAGAAAGCTAACTTTGACTTGAAAGTGTTAAGCATAAGTTGAGAGAATATGGCTAGTATACCTAGTCTAGTATAAACATTGTGGATCCACGATTTTTCTTTCAGAATTTCTTGTCATAAAAAAGGCATGATTCTCTAGGTGGAGGTCTTCTTTTTCCGTAACTTGAATGGCGGTATTAAACCTAAACAGGAGTGGAATGGTAACAGCAATGGAATGTTTTCCATTAAATGAATGAAACGCAAACTTGGGAGCCTAGAGATTGAGAAAGGAAAAAGGCAAGGGGAGAGATGATCTTCAAGTTCTACTAGGGCAGAGTATATTAATTGGGCGTAGGTATCTCCTGAGACCCAGGTGCCCTCGTAAAATGCTTTACTAACCAATCTAAGGCGACCCGGTATATTAATTTGTTTGAATAAGGTGCGTAGCGTATACTGGGATACCAAGTCTAGTATATTAGTTGGATCATTTTCATTGGTAACTACCATAAGGTAAGGTGCGAAGCGAACGGTTCTCGGGACGATGAGGAGCACTATAGAATAGAACGGTGCCTCCCTAATATGGTTGACTTCTGTGCTTTCATGGACTTTCGGGACTTCTTCCTCTCCTTTTCAGTCGAGCCAGTTTGAACTTCCGCAGTTCCTTTACTACTAGAATACCGAAGATCAGGGAAGAGTTCTAGATCTAGACCGAGGGCAGTCCTCTAATAAAAGATATGCAGTTTAGAAGACCCGATCAAGCTTCCTTCGGGTACCTTGTTGGTTGTCTAATTCCGAAGAAAGTTGGAAGCAGGTTCTTTCTTTAGCCCCTTCCGTCGATCGAATGATTCATTGCCAGAGGTAGGATCCCAGGTTGGTTGAGAGCGGGAAATGGACTCTTATGCAAATATACTAATGTGATTAAATGGATCTAGCCGAAACCTAGGATCTTTCAGGGCTTCGCTTTTTCTTCTTTTGATTATGAAAAATCGGCTTTCTAGTTCTTTACTGATACATAAGCTTTGGTTCCAGGTGTTGGGAAGTCGAAGACTTCCAGCCAGTAAAGTCATATTCAACTAAGACTCTTGCGAAATAGAAAATCTATCATATCCGCAAGTCAAGCCCTGTATATTAGTTGGGCAATCAGAATCCACGGAAGTCTAAGATCTAAGTGAAGAGAATAGAAGAGCCGAATTCGCCCCTAGCTCTACCCCCCTAAGTAAGGTCGCAGAAAGGTAAACCTGTCTCTATAAGCACCGTCAGAAAGAGAAATAATTGCGGTCTGTAGCTGGGTGAGATGAGATAAGTCAGCTAGGATACCTTTCTATCCTTTAACTAATAACCCTTAATCTATATCCATCTTCGGAGCGGAAGATCTATACAATCCTAGGACGACGGTCGTATCTTAGCTGAAACTGGAGCAACCGGTACGGCCAGGAAGAGTCAAACTGAGAAAAGGTGGTGCTGGTAAATAATGGAAAAAACCAGGTGGAAGAATGTATAGATCAAATCATGAGAGATTGAATTGTTATGGAACAGCCCTAATGTTGTGTTAGGAAAGGAAAACGGTTTGCCCACTAGGTGTAGCGGTGGGAGTCTTAGCCGAATGCTAAGAGCTAAACAATTATGAAGAACTCTAAAATCTTCGACACAATATTACTTAGGGGGGTAGATAAATAGAATAAGTAATATTGTGCTGGTAGAGAAAAACCTTTAGAAGAATGACTAGATGACTTTAACTATATATAACAATAGGAGATGAATCTTTGGGTGGATGGGAATGATTCAGGAATTCGATAGACGTGATTCCCCCGAGGCAGGACACACGTAGTTCACACGGCCTATTCTACTTTAGGTGCATAGCGAATCGAAGGATTTCTTATGCTAGAACTTCCTGCTCTCACGTTCATATACCATACCCGGGAACCTTAGTGGCTGGGAAACAGAGATCCCACGGGGAAGATAAATGGGATTCTCTTCCGATCCAGAAAAAAGAAAAAATGGGGGCAAATCAATATGTTCTACGAAGAAATATTTGAATATAAATCTCATCGATCTCATAAGTATCATACCAAATTCCATCAATCGAATCACTTTTTCAAGAAATATGAGACATCTAAGTCGTACAAGCAAAGAGTTCTATTCACTGATAAGAAAAAGAAAAAATGTGAACGGTGATTGGATTGATGATAAAATGGAATCCTGGGTCGCGAACAGTGATTCGATTGATGATGAAGAAAGAGAATTCTTGGTTCAGTTCTCCAACTTAATGAAAGAAGAAAGGATTGATCAAATTCTATTGAGTCTGTCTCATAGTGATCCTTTATCAAAGAATGACTCGGGTTATCAAATGATTGAACAACCGGGATCAATTTACTTACGATACTTAGTTGACATTTAGATTATCTAATGAATTATGAGTTCAATAGTTTCTGTTTAGCAGAAAGACGGATATTCCTTGCTCATTATCAGACAATCACTTATTCACAAACCTCGTGTGGGGCTAATAGTTTTCATTTCCCATCTCATGGAAAACCCTTTTCGCTCTGCTTAGCCCTATCCCCTTCTAGGGGTATTTTAGTGATAGGTTCTATTGGAACTAGACGATCCTGTTTGGTCAAAAACCTAGCGCCAAACTCCTATGTTCCTTTCATTATGGTATTTCCAAACAAGTTCCTGGATGACAAGCCCAAAGAGTATCTTATTGATGATATCGATATTGATGATAGTGACGATATCCATATTGATGATAGTGACGATATTGATGATGACCATGATA
>CM060942.1:284478410-284550516 GCA_030765085.1 Allium cepa | reverse complement strand
CCAAGCGAGCTGACTGAATCTTTCTCTTTTGAACGAATTCGTGGGTTTCTGCAGATTTCTTCTTATTATTGTTTGTATGTGACAATCCAAGCGAACTGATCACCTACTGTTGATCCGCCCTTTGGTCGTCTAGAATAGATGGGCTTTTCACTTGCCTGATCTTGATTCATCAATGCCAATAATTCACTACCTTCCAACGCCCCTTACTAGTTTCTTGGTGGATTGGACAGAGAACTAGCGAACAGCTTGATTTTGAATCCAAGGCGACCTGTCCACTTTTGACCGAGTGAAGTGAGCGGAAGGCCAGTATATTAATTAGGGCAAAGGTGCTTGCCATCTTATGAAAGAACTTATCTAGTTCGGTTATTTCTAAATCAGACAGATGAATCAGGATCCCTTCGCGAATGTGTTATAAAACATCTCCCTAATCTGAGTATTCATTTTCCGCATGCTGATTTATTTCTGATCAATATCAACCGAACATCGATGCTTTACCGATTCTTCGGGTACCGGGAATAAGAATGATTTTATTCCCTGTGCTCGTCCCACTGCCGAAAGTCCCGCGCCAATTGCTTTCCTTATTCGTTTGGTTTGCATATGTTGTATAGGTACCCGGGAATATTCTTTATTGCTTTACTTCTTTGGTTTGGCATTCCGGATGGAAGAAATTAGGTCTGGCCGGGAAATTAAGGAGGAGTAGCTGAGCCTTGGCGCGAGATAGGAAGCAGCTAAGCCCAGTCATATTCATTCGCATTCGTTATTCCTGTTCGATTCTGTAGACAGGTTTACCTCTTGGAGGCAGATTTACTGTGTTTCCTTAGGCCGCTCGCAAGAAAACTGTCTATGGGAGGCTTTGATCATTCAAATTGACTCGGGTGCTATTAAATCAATGATTCGGACCGCCTTCTTTCAAACCGACTATAGATCTCTATCATTTAAGGATGGGACATCAGTAGTCTTAGGTGGTTTAAGCAAATAATCCAACAGGAATTTGCTGACCCCGCAAGCCAATCCGGTGTCTATTTATACCTCTCCCTCAATCTTACTCGTGATTCAGATTATAAGCCCATGATGGTCGATCTCGTGCCGAAGCGGAATACCGAGCCCTCGCCTCTATCACAGTCGACCATAGATATAATTCCATTCCGTCACATTCCGTACCTAAAGGGTTTGCTCCATTCTTTGTGATCTCAATATCTCTATCTCGCTACCTATATATCTCTTTTGTGACAATGTGAGTGCGACTTACATGGCGGTGAATCCTGTTTTCCATGCTCGAACCAAACACATTTAAATTGATTATCACTTCGTCAGGGAATGTGTTGCTCGTGGGACTCTTAGGGTTCTTTTTGTCTCCACTGATCATCGGGTTGCAAATGTATTTACCAAAGGACTCTCAGTTTCCAAGTTTTCAAAGTTTCGGTACAAACGGATTGTTCGTCTACGGATCCACCAATGACAATGGAGAAGGAATCAGAATCGTGATAGCCACTCCCGACATGGCTCGTGCAGTCCGGAATGAGATAGATGAACAAATAGGGCGTAGGTCGCTTTCAAAGCTTTCACGACAATGAGCACCCTCCGCTTTGGGCACAGGACGAAATCCACTCATTTTCGAACGACTGATAGGGGAGGCGGGGGTTACCTCGCGGCAACCATTTTGTAAATAAATAAATGATCGTTTTGATTCTCTGGGTTCTCACCACAAAGAAGTAGCCCATCCAGGCAACAATGGGGAATTAGACAAGTTATCCGACAGGAGCACTGTACCCTCGGAAAGATTAAGCTCTGCGGAAGTGATCTCACTACGAAATGGAGAATCAGATATGCAATAGGTACCACTACCTTTCTCCTGCAACGGCGAAATCTTAAAAATTTTCTCTGGCCCCTCAGACACAGGCATTCCACCACTATGATGAAAGGCACTACTACGATGACGGCACCACTTATCAAGGGTGCCAAAGCAGTGATCCAGACTCCCAGGTTCTGTCTTATCTTGTGTCTTGTCCCGCGGGTGGGCAGGTAAGTTTGCCCGAGAGAAGACCCCCGATAGGGCACACCGTGGCGTAAAAGGCTCCATTTCCACCACTGGAACAAAAGACACCACGAAAAACGAAACGAAAGAAGAAAGAGCGTATGAAGAAGAAGAAAGGGCCCTAAGTCGGCTAAAGCAGCTAAGTGCGATGCCAAGGTCTTTTTGTCGGAGTGAAAGAGCGAAGGCTGTAGATGGAGAAATGAGAGAGCCGCTTGAACCTTTCGCTTATTCTATTGATTTAAGATTAGCTGCTATTGGACTTCTTTCCTTGGCGAGAAGGGTTAGTAGGGAAAGAAGCCTTGTTGATTAAAGTAAAGGACCAGGGGTCTAGCGCTTTTGTTTTGTGGAACCTTTGAATATGGATATCAATTACTAACTCTTCCCACGGGGCTAGGCTAAGCCCGAAAGAAAAAGAAAGAGAGTTAGATCCGAGAGTGAACTAGAGACATTATCTCACAGATGAAAGAAAAGAGATCACTTGTTTAAGTCAAGCAGTAGATTAATAGGGAGACCGAGAGAAGAGTTTTCAATGAAAATGATCCCTCTACAGGCCTCTTAAAGGCAGAACCAAAGAGAGTAGTGAGGGGGGAGAGGAGTTCTCAAACCCGACTCAAGGCCTAGTAGATATATTCCTGCTACCTTACTTACTACCCTGGGGGTGGTTGAGTTGAAGAAGCTGTGACAGAACAAGCTGTTACAGAAATCAACAGCTATTGAACCCCATCTGTTGGAAAAAGGACTACTGATAGTGGTTCGTCTTATCTTATTAGTAGTGGTCAGTGGGACGAAGACTAGCTCTGGCTGTCAAACGTGAACCAGGTATTGGAATCAGCTAGAGGTTTTGGATTCGGCATTAGCGGTCTTGGCTGAGAGATGCCAAGAAAGGTGTCAAGTCTGAAAGCCAAGGCCAAGCAAGAGGATGCCTATAGAATGAAAAAAGAATGCATGTTGACGGGTGGGACCAAGGGGAGCAGCGGACGTGTCGATAGGATTCTTACGTGTAGTAAGCATCCGATGAAGTCGAATATGAAGGCTTCCAAAAAAGGAATGCCTATTACTTATACTTAACTCTTAATTGTATTTGCCCACATTCAATCAATTCTTTCTCTCATGTCGACTGACTGGTCGATACGAAGCTGCAACTTTCGCTCATTGGCACTTCGCTCGTAGAGCCAATGCATCAATAAGGGGAATAATCCCACATATGATCTCGCATATCTTCGGCACCCAAACAACCAATTGAATCCATCTTAGTTAGTTGGTTAGTGTGAGACTCTTTCTATCAATTCGATATACATATGAGACTCGCATCGGGACGTCCTTGCCATATAATTTTCTATGCTCCCTATTGTCGGACGAAGTGGACCTCTGGAAGAGGTCACCTTGTTTTTTCAACACTTTTTGATCCTGCACCAAAGGAAATCTTTAGAGTCAATCTGTAGAGGGCTATTTACTGATGCTTTGCCCCTACTCAGTGGCTTTCTTTGTTGTATGGATTAGACCAGCTATTGACTGATGCTTTCCACAAGGCGTGGGTCGTCAGCATTAGCGCAATAGGGGAAACAAAGCACACCATAGATCTCAGCTTCTTTAGAAGGCGGGCTCTGTGAGCCTCGTGAAGGAGAAGATTAGAATTCGTACGATCGAAGCTTGAAATGCTATAAGCTGATCTGTCTAAACCACTAAGAGTGTCCAATCAACAAAAAAAGTAAGTAGCCACGAGTCAGAGAACTGAGAAATGGTATAGGACTGCCATACATAGCTCAAGAAAGAGATTTGACCTCCCATTCTAGTTTTCCTCACCGCTATTATTATTTCATGCTGCAGGCAGGTCTTGACTCAAAATAATAGTTATTCGTAGCATTGTAGCAGCGAGAAGTCCCGTCTAACCGCATCCCATCATACCATGCTCGATCGGAGGCTGGCTTGCGGTTGAAAAGACACAGGCCGAGGGAAGGACATAGCACACATCTTATGAAGCGAGGGTCAGGTCTCACTCAGTAGGCACACTGCTTCAGAAGGAAGGTACGTACGTCGACTCTCTTGTTTGAGTAAGCATAAGAAGTTCGAGCCTCCTTCGTTGACCTGTACGAATCAGTGGGATGCGATTCTAGTTTTAGGAGTCTAATTTGCTGCAGTGGCCTTTCTTTCTACTTAGCATTAGCGGGTACTCATGTTAAGTCCAATAAAACAGGCGGAATCTCCTGTCAATATAGTATAACACAACTCCATGCGTACCCCTCAGGTGCCTAAATACCTAGCTGTGTAGGGAAGGGGCGGAACCTAGTCATTATCCAAGTCCATTAGTTAATAACCGAGCTCAATGTAAGTCCCCCGGACCTCTTCAGAAGTAGTCGGCGGAAAGCAACAGGCTATGTAAGGTAAGTAGGCTATGTAAGTAGATGATTGCCTAGTAGATCTGATTAGCCTTCCGAACCAACTCGTTCCTCTTAGGAGCTTGAGAAACTAAGGGTACTGATGGGCTTTCTTCTTTGATTCCTAGGCCGTAGTATTCTTCATTGACTTCCCGCCTTCACCCCTGGGGTTAAGTCAAAACAGGCGGAACCGTATGAGCAAGACCAGCTCTATAGCAAGGATGTTTTTATATAGCAAGTGAGGCCTTCTCGACTTCTTTCCTTGGCCATATTCTTATGCAGTAGAGTAGCTCGAGCTTAACAGGTTCCAAATTGCGATTGCGTCCTGCTGTCTATTCTCATTCGGATCCTTTACTTAATTAATAAACCACGGGCTACTGATACGAAACTCCTAGAAATTGGGGATCCAAATTAATCCAAGTGGCTACTTATTTGTTTTGTTTGGGTGGGGAAATTCCACACCTTTGCTTTCAGGGAAGAAAAGGTTTTGAAAGAACATAGTAAGTGTTGAACGAAGTTTCCTCGCTCCTTAGAGGAAGTGAACGGTTGGCTGTAAGAAGGAAGAGAGGCGCCAGTCCATGCTTGGGTATATTGAATCCACACTTACTTGAGCAATTAGGCTTTACGTCCACCTTGTTATACTTTCGACAATAGAGATGATAGATGCTAGAAGCAGGCAAGGCGCGGGAAAAGAGTTCGAGATTTAATAAGCGTACCCCTACGCACCTTGGATGGGACGGACAAGCTATAGCTATTGGCAAGGAGAGCTTCGTTATGGGACACAGGTGGAAATAGAGATCTTCCTATATGACCCGGAAAGTGAAGGTGTGGAATTGCCCTAGCTAACAAGTAAACGAGTGAATATTGCGAAAGTGAACGGAATGCTGTTGGCATCTTCGAGCTAACCTGGAGTTCTTCTTCCAGTAAGAGGCATTGTAGTTCGTAGGCTAAGTGAAAACGGGGAGCTACGGTTGATCGAAAAGCGAAGATAGGCGCATAGTTCACTGATCTATCCATGAAAGAGGGAACTCACAGAGGTAACGATCCTCTTCTTTTAACAAGATAGGACAAGAAAACGAGAACTACAGTTCGAGTGAGTGGCTAAGTAAGCAGAGCAGCTTCGCTATTTCGAGTTATGTATATAGAACTAATAATCAGTCTTCTCATATTTAAAACACCTAAGTCCTAACACAGCTACCAACCTTCTTGTACTTCCAGACAAGTAAGGATTGCCAGGTGCTGGTGTTGAGTTAAACAAACAAACGGGAGTCGGATAATAAGAAACAAAAATACTTTTAGGAAAAACCCAAAGAGATATAGGGACCGCCATGCTCATCCTCTTTCTTGATAAACGACTCGATGCATTTTCTCTTCCACTATTAAACAAAGGACATATCAAAAAGATCTATTACTAAAAGGAGAGGAGATCATCCTGTGGTTACCAGATGATGGGAATAACAAAGCAGAAATTTTGAAATGAGCACGAAATGTTAATAAATGAATTCTCTCATTATTCGCTATTTCCGAGTCTTTTCATTGCATTCACTTACAAGAAGAAACAACCACAGCACCAGCGTTTGCTACAACACTTGCATTTTGGTGCATTTTCTTCCTTTCCTTTGTCTTTCGTTCCGTCATATTCCTAATAACAACTCAAATTACAAGGTATTAACCGCTAATGCACCCTTCTTTTATCAAATCTCAGGGACATTGTCTAATCATGAGGGTAATATTTTATCATGGTGTTGGATCCCAAGATTTTATGGATTCCTTCTTTGTCACTGGGGCCAAAGCAATGACGTCTCAAAATGAATAGGCTCTAGAGAAATTTTTCTTTTTTCCTTTGTCTCGAACTTCGTGAAGAACTCCATTATATCTCAAAAAAGCGGGGTTGCGCCCCAGTTGTACACTCCCTTTCGTCCCGCCCATGTTGATTCTGATCTTCGTTCGCGAAGGAACCGGACGTTTGATGGGCCAGCCCTTTTTGATGCGCCGCTTTACCCTGGAAGGAAAATGAGATTTGCTCTTCTGGGCGCTGGGCGCTCCCGTGGTTCGCGAGAAGGAAAAAGGACTACTCTTTTGTTGCATCTGGCACGAGATGAAAAAGAGGGAGCTCCGTCTATCCGCTGTTCATCGATAGACGGAGCTCTTGGCATTGCTTTGTTTTTCTCTCCTTTCCTATCAACGAGTTCCGATCCTTTTGTTCGAAATTTCTTCGTTCGTACCGAACCGCTTGCAGAATCAAATCCTGTTCCACAAGATCCTATATCAGCTATACATCCTCCTCGCATTTATGCTGGAGATGTCGCCAGTGCTATGGGCTTTGGCTTATGTAGATCAAAAATGCTGAATGAGATTGTGGCACTCCATTCAACGCCAATGCGGAAGCATGCCGAGAATGGAACGTTTCTTCGCTCTACTGGATGCGTCGGATCCCATCATATAAGAAGCTCGCTCTTTACCCGATCATTCAAACAATTTGTGGGGGGCGCGCCTGCTCTATTGTTGCGTAGCAATAGAAGCCAGCATTAATATACTGGATCGCTCGCTCCTTCCTTCCGGCTAAGGCTCCTTGACGTCTTCGGGCGCCTCGACCCAATCTCTATGCCACACTGATGCCAAGAAAAAGGACAAGGCTGCTTCACGGGCTACTGCTTTCTTTGCGCTTTTTTGCATTCCCCTCACTTCTTGATGAAGATACATTCTTCACAATAAGAAATCCTGTACCATTCTCAATGGGAAGGAGGAACTCGTTCATCGTCATCATATCAGGAAAGAAGGCATGAAGAATAGGGCACTATATGATGTGACGGAATAGCCCCCTGCTCACAAAATATGGAAGCAGCCGGTTGAGGTACCGAGATTGCCCGGGAGACGCAGTCAAAAGGCGGCCAGGTTCGCAAGAATGTCCATGTGTGAACATTTCTTCATTCATATCACCTAGAAAACTAGAACGTTCCAACAACGTTCGATTCATTTGCGCGCCAGACTCGTATGGGATGAGAATACCAATCTATGTTTCTTCAAGCGAGTGGTGAACCTGAGAAGCATAGAAATGAAATGGATCGAACTATCTTATTTGATTAACTTAGATCCAACCAAATGGCGGATCTGTATCGCCCCACCTATGGATTTTGCTGATTGCAAGCATGAAATAACGCTTTTTGGCAAAGCTTTTCTGGCAAAGCTATCACAAGTGCTGGAATGTGAAAAGCCCTCTTCAGAGGCACAAATCTTCGGAGGAAAAAGACCTCTAATGGGCCTTGCTAGACAAAGAGAGCTCTTTCTCGATAGAAAGTTGTGGACTGATCGGTGGCACAGGACACTGATTAATTTGTGTTCGCCCCGTGAATCCATCCAACCGAGAGAAGGAAAATCCAAACATCCAGGCAAAAGCACTACTCAGAGGCACACATTTCACCGTGATCTGAAATAAAACTTCACACGAGTCAAAATGTGAAAAGCCCTCTTCGAAGGCCCGCTTCCCAGTGTACAGGGAAAAGATAAAAGCCTCTCCCTAGAGGAAGAAACAAAAACCCCTCTCCCCGGAGGCACAAATGAAAAGCCATCTTCCCAAAGGCATAATCAAATAAAAAGACCTCTTCCCAGAGGCACAGTCAAAAAAAAGCCCTCTTCAGAGGCACAAGCAGGTTGAAGCCCTTTTTCGAAGTTCCACTTTACCACGAAGGAAAATATACTAAATCAAAATAAAAGTGACTTTCTCCGAAAGTGAAGTGTAAAAACTTCGCAACAAAAAGAAAAGAGAGAAAACATCTCCAATAGAAGGCGCATTTTACTAAATCAGAAAAATATTTCCTTAAAACGGAAATATTATCTTATAAAGTACAGATGCAAACCTCCTTCAAATGGAAAAGTTGTTCTCTAAAGAAAGAACACAAGTCTTCTCGAAACAGAAGAGTTGTTCTTCAAAATTCTGCCAATATGAAAGAAATTGCAATAAACCATGGTACAGGGGAAATATAATATAGTCACAAAAATAAAAAACAATGCTCCAGCAACGTACCATAGGTTTACTGCAACATCGCACAGAGAAAATAAAGAAACTTGTATATATAAAAAAATAAAAAAAATAAATGCATTCTCAAATAAAGACAGGAGTTTGTACAAGTAAAAGAATCATTTTATTCCATACTATAAATTTTTTTATATACATATGCAGGTTTCGAAACAAAAGAAGAAGGGGACCGGTACCCACACAATCGTCGGTCAACATAAGTCTTTGAACAATACAAGCAAAAAAGTGAAAAGCAAGGCAAGAAGCATAAGTCTCAAGCCCATCATTTCTTCCTCCTGCCACCTTTCGAGCCTACGCCTGGCCGGATGATCAGTTTTTGGGGCCGGCTTGTGAGAGTAAGGAAAGAAAGAGGAAGAGGTGCAATTGGGTGTTCTTTTGTTTTCCCCTCGCTAGCAGATGCTTCTTTCTTCATCTTTGAGACTCCGTGTTTCCCCCTCTTCTTAGAAGCAGACTCACTACCCAGAGTAAAAAGAGTGGACATGTTATGTCATCAGAAGCAGTCTGCTCCGGAGTTCACTCCCCTTCTTCAGGTTCTTCGACCTTTTGTTCTTGAGAAGCAACATGATCGTCCATGTCATGGAGAGCTTCTATCTTCTCTTCTTGCAACCTCAGTTGAGAGATAAAAGGGGGAGTAATCTGAAGAGGCGGAAAGGAAACCGCTGGAGGAGGGGAAGTCCGAACAATACTTGGTGCTTTCTCTACAGGAGAAGAAAAGTTAAAGTCAGTGTTCCTCATAAAAAGAGGGGATAATGGCTCATCGACACTTAAGAAATAAGCAAGAAGCTCATCGAACTCAGTCGAAGCGAACAAGCAGTCCACTTTAGCGAGATCAACATTGAGGTTACCTGGAGAAGTAGACTTCACTATGTCAATTTCGAAGTCCTACGCTTCAGCGCTTTCTTGAGCCTCATCTCCAGTGTGGGCGGTGGTGCTTTCAATAACGGCTTTAGCAGGAGGAGAAGAATGAGAACTGCAGCCGGCGATATCGACATCGGCCGAAACTGAAGGTAGAATTGGGTCGGTTGAGATTTTCTTTCCTAAATGTTCTCCTTCCGTCGTTTCAGCTCTTTCTTTGGCAAGTTTCTCCTTTCCCCTTTCATGAGAGGCATATGCATCATCATCTAGATAGTGCACCATTAAATCTACTTCGGCATATCCAGCTCCTCCAAACATATGAACTATGGCCTTCCACACTTTGGCCAAAGTACTTTCATATTCCGGCCCCAAAAACTTAAGACTACCACACCCCAGAACGCTATGGATTTAAAACTTGAATAGAGTGAAGCTGACTTCAGCGTTAGTTGCCATGTGAGACTCTTCAGCTGCAATTTTGTCGGCAACGGCCTCATCACGCTCTCTTTCAGCTTTAGCAAGTTGAAGTTTTAGCATTTCTATCTCCATGTCCTGGGAGCTAGTCTTCTTTCGCAACTCCGCGATGTCAGCAATATGGCCCTCATTAATTCTTTTTTGCACATCAAGCCTATCTTCGGCATCTCTTTGAGCGGCATGAGCATCTCACACTTGTTTTTGAAGTACTTGCTCCCTTTGCGAATAGGAAGTGGAGGAAGTGGCAAGCTCTTCTTTAAGTTTTTCAACTTCCGCTTCGAGCTTTTCATTATAGGCAGCGATGCTTCTCATTTCCACGCCATGTTGCTGAAGAATCTTCTGCCACTCAGATTTGTCGTTTTCCATTGTTAACATGGCTTCAAGATTTGCACGATTTACCCTTTGGAGCTCATCGACAAGCTTTTGCCAACCTGACATTCTCTCGATATCTAGTTTCACAGCATCAAGATTGCGCAGCATAGCCTGCTTGTCAATCAGGACCAAATCAAGATCAAAGCATACTCCCTTCAAGAACCAATGCGAAAACCGACTTTGAAGGGTGGTTGGGCCTTGTCCAACCTGATATGAGGGCCTGTCAATAATTGTTTGAATATCAGTACGAGCAAGGGTAGGAGATTGAGAAGGTGCAGGAGCATCGGCATTTTCAGGAAGTTCAGACACCGGCTTTTTGCCATGTTTGGCCCTTTTACTTGCATCTTCAGGGATGTGGCTTTTCCCTTTATCATCACGGGATTTCCGTTTATGAGAATCATCTTCCCTCTGGGAAGAGTCGTATAAGAGCCCAAATTTCTAACAAGTATTTTTCACTTGTATTTTAAAAACTTTGGGGTTTATTATATAAAAATCTAAATTTTAAAGTGATTAAAAATAAAAATAAAAACAATTGACCAAATTTTTAATTAAATAATAAGACCTCTGAAATTTTGACATGGTTAAGAATTAACTTTAATTTGGAAATTTGGGTTTTTGTCGAAGATGGTAAGTAACTTAATTTCTAGAAAAATCAAGTTTTAATTAAGAAAACATTAATAAATTAGGTGGTTAAGACATCTGGGCTATTCACGACAGGTCACTAGTTCGAAGCACGGTCAGAATTTCGAATTTTTTTTTTAGTGCATAAATGAACTGGGTAATTACGCGTTAAAAAGGGCGCGTAAATTTAGGGAATAAATACCGTATATATATATATATATATATATATATATATATATATATATATATATATATATATAAGAAAACGTATAGAATTTTAATCCGTTATTTCGGTATATTTTGGGCATAAAATATTATGGCTATGGTACACATTCTTAAAAATATGACCTTAGTGTAAATGAGTAAATTTATCAGTGGCATGTGTTTTTAGAGGGAAGGAATATTCTAGCGTTCAAATCAAATATGTTGCCTCTAAATTCAACGCATTACTTTAAAAATTTGATTTCCATAGATTTTTTTCCATTCAACAAAATTTATTTCTTGCATTTTTCAAAACACAATTTTCTCCTAAATCTCAGTCATGCGCAATATCCATTCTCCTATCTGCTTGCCTATTTCATATGCGTTTTTCTCTTTACTCATATCTCTTACATTATTTTTCTCTTTCCAGTAAAATTTACTTTCCAATTTATATATATTTTAATTTGATCAAATCATTTCCAAAATGCTAAATAATAAATGAAAGTTTCATTTTGTTTAAGGATAACTCTAAATGGGAATTTTAATAAAAAAAATAAAAATTGGATTATATACTTGCTTTAAAAATTTGTAATATTTGGTCCATTTGGATAATAAATCGCCTTTTTATGGTAATAAGAATCAGAGAGAGATGTAACCAAAGTTTTATCTTTTTAATTTAGTAATAAATGTTAAGAATTTATAGCATATTAATAAACTGATAATTTCGAATTTAAAAAGGGCACGCATTGTAATGGTATAAGTAACGTATAAACGTATAAATTAAAAATGTTACTTTTGCATAAATTTTGGGGCGTATGGTAATGCGTCAGTTTGGCGTATTTAAAAAAAAAAAATATTTCAATATCTATATGGATTAATAAAATCAGTAAGGAGATTTCCAACCAAAACGTATTGATTTCGTGCCTATCCGTTTCTCTAAAATCATGCACTGATTAAGGAGATTCCCACTACCAATATTGTTTTCAAAATCGTGCTTCCCTTTCACGCAAATATCATCTGGAAAGAAATCAAACTTGCTTTCCTTGCGCGTGACATATCAGTGAAATTTATTTCCTTTAACATCTTTGTCATTTGCCTCTTTATAGAGATTTGATTTAAAAACTTTCACAAATAAATTTTATTCCACTTGCCATTCATTCCTCTCAATCAAATATAATTGCTTGCCTTCTAAAATTCAATCAATCGGAAAATTAAATTTCTTACCATTTTCTCTCCGTGACATAAATCAACGCATGCATTCAAATCTATCCTTGAAGTAGCATCCAAAGCAAATTAATACTTGCTGATTCTTTGTATATAAATCTCTCAGACTATAAAAATAGCACGCAACTATTAATTGGGAAAAAAAAAGAGATATAACGTTGCAATCAAATTTTTCGTATATCTGGCAATAAAATCACGCAAATATTATCTGAGAGAAAATCAAATTTGCCTTCCTTTGTGCGTAACATAAAATTTTATTCTTTTAACATTTTTGGCATTTGCCTCTTACCTTCCTTATCTATTATTTCTTGCGCATGTTCCTGTATTCATTTTTAATTCACGCATCAGAATGAATGCATTAAATCAAGAATTTTCGTATAACTTGGAATGGTTTAAATTCTTTCCTTTCTGCATTTAAAATCACTCAGACTTATCCATTCGAATGAAAGAAAATTGGCAATATTAATCACGTATAAATTATCTTCCATCAATGCTTGCCGTTTCTTCTCTGCATTTAAACCTTGCTGATCAAACAATGCAAGCCTTATCCATTCAAATCTGGCAATATAAATCGCGCATATTTTTCTAGAAATGTGACGACCCAAACTCGATGTTCGGTAAACAACATCAAATTCGGATCGTCGGAGCTTATAACAACAATTAGATGTATATAAAACAGCGGACCAGAATCAATATCATAAATAACATCACTGTTACAACATCAACATAATATCCATACTGCAACAGAGTACATAATACATACACTACAACTCCAAATACAACATCTTGATAATACAACAGTGAACACATATCCAAAAGTCCTCAAATGAGAGAGATGATTACGAACTCCCAAAAGCTAACACCTGAAATCTCCAATAGCTCCTAATATATATCCAAGATAAGAGATCCAAAATACTGCTACTCCAAAATATAGAAACCTGCTACTAGGCTGCCCGTGTGGAAATAATGGGCACCCAGAGTTTAGGAAAGAAAACAATAAACTCCGGATCAGTCATGGGACTGGTATGAGTAAACAAAAACAGTTGCATTTAATAAAAACAAGATTTATAAAAGAATTTTTCGGAATGCTTTTAAAAATGGAACCACCATAAGACCTCCCGCCACACACACAATGCAAACGCAGAATTGGAGGAGATTTCTTCTTATGATAGTTAAATATGCTTGGTACGAGAAAAGAATTCTTTGATATTGTACTAGTGCATAGTGAAGTAAATCATTTCGAAAATAGAATATTAATCTTAGCCAGCATAGACATTCCGAACTATGCCTACTATAGCTACCATGTTTTGTGGCAGGTTACCGCCACGCTGCATGATAGGTTCTACAACTAAAATCGTACAGGGTTTCGTATTGTTTCTTTGGATTTCCGACAAATGGTCAGGCCAAGGAACTTCCCATTGCCACATGAGAACGCCTCTGGAAGGATGTCCCCGAGAACCAAACCGGATCTCTGCCAACACAAGGTCGGGTTACCCCTAACTGGGTAACTACTGAAACGAATATGTCATCTCCCGGTTGCAACCAACCTTTAACCGGGGCCCCAGCAACAAATCACAAAATCATATATATATATATATATATATATATATATATATATATATATCTGCGATATCAACATAAGTTAAGTATCTGGGCTCCATACCATGATACCACTTCTATCCAGAAGGAAATGCACATACCCTAAGGGGTGCTACCCCCAATAACCTTGCTGCATCTTTCCTGTTTTGACCATTTCGGGGTGTGAGGTCCGACGAAGTCACGTCCACAAAAACACACTTTATACAAAAGTTGTGCTTTGGGTCAACAAATGATCACAGAAATGATCACCAAGATAGACGATCAAATGAATGATCCTATCACAAATGATCAACACAATGATCATTTCACAGCAACACTCAGCATGTCACATTACCAAATTGGGAATATATCGCTGATAACCTTCAACTATATAACCTCTGAGATCGTACGTCTCAGAGAAGGGTGTTAAGCTAAGAGAATAAATTCTCCGCCACCAACAGAAATATATTTGGAAGAAATCGGCTTTATATCTCAATTTGTAATGTCAGACATACTATCCGTACAAGTCTGTTCCGGGCTCGAACAGAACCGAAGGCACTTCCAAAGAAGTCCTTGCAATCTGGATATCCACAATCCTGATCGGATTACCCATCACATATGGAGAACTCTATAACGGAGCAACTCGGTGCAGAGTCAATCGACAGGTCATCCTATCGCTCTCGCAAATAACCGGTCTTCAACACCGATCTTCAAATGCTATCCATAACGTCGAATCACATATTCGAAATGGGTTATATGACACAAAGATCCTTTCCCGGCTAATTCAAATAGTGAGTGTCAAATTTTAAAACATGTGGATGTCGTTCACAAATATTCACAGGTTCGATGTGGGTTTCGGATAACCAACTGAAATCCGATTCCCTGTCGCATCGAAGTTTAAAATGTCGTTTTACGGCAACAAGTTTTCACATCAATATAGAACAAATCATAGTCACAGTGCATCACACAGTATCACAGTCACAACAGAAATATCAATCTAGTGCATAGCAATAGTTAATTATTTACCAATCAAAGTGAATGGGATTTAATAAATTTACCAAATAATTATTTTTAAATCAATGATAAAAATTTGGATAAATAAATTAAATCCTAATTAACTCGATTAATTGTTTCAAAATTAACAAATTCTTAATTACAAATTTAATTAAATACTTAATTGTTTATTAATCAATTTAATTACAAATCATTCTTAATTACTTTTTATAACCATTAATTAATACCCTAATAAAACTTAATTATTCATTCATTGATTTCTTAATTTCTTAGTTAATCAATGATTAATCCTTAACTCTTAACGAAATTACTTAATTAATTAACTATTAGTTCATAGTTAAATTTTTCATAATCAATAAATATAAATTATTCACTAATTTATATTTACAAAGAAATCTCTCTTAAACTTTTGAAATCAATTTATTACAAATTTGAGAACTTAAATGTTAATTTAAATTCCAACACTAGTTTTATATTAATTACTTGATTAAAATATAAATTAGATCCAAAAAACTTTGTTAAGTTTTTACTTATTTCATTAACTTGTAATGAAACTTGATTTAATTGTCATACATCAATTACAACTTAAACTTGTTTAAACAATTTACACACCATTATTAGTTTGCAGGTTTTGGAAATCAAACCGAGCAAATCTTCAGTTCACTTGAGTAAACACTCGACCCTTTTCATTTCTTCCCCGAGTCTCACTCTGTTCGTTCGCGTATCCATCTTCCCTGTTTCATTCTTTTTTTTCTTTTAACTTTCAAGTTTTAAAACCAGATAGCTTAAATTTTAAGGACTCGAACTATACGAGAGAAACTCAAGCAACTTCAAAAAAAAAAAAAAACTCGGAGTCTTCCCTGTTTCATTCGCGAGTCCCTCTTCTTCTTCCTGTTATTCGTTTTCTTTTTTCTTTTTTTTTCTCCACTGGCACATCACCACCACCGTGCACATGCACGGTGGTTCGCGACCTCTCCGATGGCCATCGTGACCATCAACAAGTCGCGATTCGTCCCCCTATTAGAAATCAAAATCCAGAGCTTCGAAAAAATGAAATTTAAAAAAAATTGCCTAACGCTCGAAAACTGGAACGAATCCCTCTGGCAAAAATGCCTCGCCACCGCTGCACCATCCACCTGCAATGTCCATGCTTCCGGCCATAGCACGCTACCCCGATGCTCTTCCATTTCCCTCAATATCATGGAGCTCGATCATTTCATTTCGACAAAATCACCAATTTTTTTTCCGTACTGCAACTTCCAGTTTAAACCCTATTTTGGGTTCGAACGACAACTTCACACACTCGAAATTTTATTTAATATTTTTCTTGTCATTATGGAAGTTCAAACTCGCTTCAATTCAAATTACAACATTTATCATTAACTCGATCCCTGGAGATTCAAAGAAAACGATTTTGTGTTCATGCTCGAACTGCTCTGTATATACCCAACTAAAAATCTTCATTTATGTTGTAAAAATCATGATTTGTAATAAGAATTTAAGCTATTAACTTGGATTAGCTTTTTATAATACTTGAATTTATCCAATTTCTTCTTGATTACCTGTAACCAAAGTTACAGTGGTGATATTTCTTCAAATCATGTTGAAACAGTTTTAAAAACTTGATTACAGATTTAACTGCTTGTTTGATTGAAGACTTTTATTACTTAACAATGTTCCAATGTAAATAAATTAAATTCTTTGAATAAATGATCAAGTGCTGTGATAAATACAGAGAAGATGAAATGCAGAGCATACAAAATCCTATTTATAAAATGAAGCATATACAAACAGCTTATAAATGAAGTTTAAACTGTTTAAATAAATTTAAGCTTTTAAAGATTATTTTACTCACATGTCAAATGTTTAAACAGAGGCTATATATTGATTTCCTTTAAACTGCAGCTCAATCCTCTTCTCTTTTCTTCTTTCAGTAATTTGCCTTTCAACTTGTAATATATAAAGTGATGATCTTCTTCTTTTTAATTTCAGATCTTTGCTAATATTGTTTGAATGATACTTGAGTTGTTTTTAACAAATGAACGTGAGGCTTTGTGTATGTATACATATAGGTGAAAGGTGGTGTACAGAGAAAAGTATAAGCAAGTACAGTTTTTTTTTCTCTGCTCAACCATGCTTTAAAGTTGCTGAAATGATTTTCTTCTTACTGGAGAGTAAATGCATTTAATGAAAGTATGTTCTTTGTAGAGGCTTGCATTTAATGTAAGCATGTTTTGTGATGCTTCTATCCTGTGTACTTGTAGAAATGTGCTGTTTGATTTATATAAGTATTATTTTGTTTGAATGTTTTACTCTCTTGCATTTTCTTTTATATGTACAGTTTATATGTTTTATATTTTAATAAGTGTTATCTTGTTTGATTTGATTATTATAAGTACATCTTATTCTTATCTTTATCTAAATGGTGGCTGTTTTGTCTTATTACTATTTTTGTTGCAAGACTAATTTACTTTTGTTTTACTAAATGAAAGTGTTTGTTTTTAATTAACTTAGTTCTTATTTCTTCATAAAAATTTGTTATCTTAGTTTATTTGTTTATATGTTTAATTATTATTATGTTGTTTAAATTTTACAATTTCATCATATCTTACCTTAACAATTTGATTCCTATTAAAAGCTCATCTATCACAATTTATTATTTTACTTTGTTAAAAAGAAAAGTGGTTTTAGTTATTAATATTAAATGACCATGTGATTTTATTACAATATTTGTTTTAATTCTATTAAAAGTTTTAACTAAAAACACTAAATTTTATTCATATTTTATTTCTTTATAACTTTTCGATTTAAATTTCAAAAAGTTCAAATACATTACTAAAATTTAAATTCATAATTTTCGGGATGTTACAATATCCCCTCCTTAAGAAAATTTCATCCTCGAAATTGAAAGAGAGAGAAACGTAAACAAAGAATAGACAAATTTATAAATAAGGAATTGACTTACAGTTTTAAGTCGAGATGTCAATTATGCATTTGGGATATGATTTCTTCATATTATCTTCGGTCTCCCAAGTACAGTCCTTTGGATCGCCACTCCATTTAACTTTGACCAATTTCACAATTTTGTTCCTCAATCGCTTCTCATCACGATCAACAATTTTTATCGGTTCCCTTCTAACTGCCAAGTTGGGAGTGATTTCTAGATCTTGCTGAGCAGCTTCTTCAATAATATCGTCTGGATCGTGCACATATTTCCGAAGATTAGAAATATGGAACACATCATGTACGCCAGACAACCAGCTGGGTAACTACACTCTATATGCTAGAGGACCAATCCTTTCCAGAATAGGAAAAGGACCAATATAACGCGGTGCCAACTTTCCAGTTTTCCCGAATCTCAACACTCCCCGCATCGGAGATACTTTCAGAAATACAGAATCTCCAACTGGAAATTCCAAATTTCTCCTTCGACGGTCATAATAGCTCTTCTGACGGCTTTGGGCAGTTAATAACTTCTTTCGAATAAAATTTACCTTCTCAGTGGCTTCTTTTATCATATCCGGTCCAAGAACAAGTCTGTCACCTGATTCGATCCAGCATGTAGGTGATCGACACAGACGACCATATAAAGCTTCGAAAGGAGCCATTTCTATACTGGCCTGATAGCTGTTATTATATGAGAATTCAACCAAATGCAAATGGTCCTCCCAAGAACCACCAAAATCATGAACACAAGCACGCAGTAGGTCTTCAAGAATTCGATTGACCCTTTCAGTCTGCCCATCAGATTGCGGATGATAAGCAGTACTGAAATTTAATTTCGTTCCCAATGCATCCTGAAATGCTTCCCAAAATCTACTAGTGAAGATCGGATCACGATCACTCACTATACTGCTGGGAATACCATGGAGGCGAACAATTTCCTTTATATAAATACCTGCCAAGCTTGCCGCGGTCCGAGTGGTTTTAACTGGAATGAAATGAGCATTTTTGGTTAGACGATCCACAATAACCCAAATCGCTTCATTGCCTTTCTTGGTATGAGGCAATCCATCAATGAAATCCATCGATACCTGATCCCACTTCCATTTCGGTACTTCTAAAGGTTGAAGTAAACCGGCCACTTTCTTTTGGTCGCTCTTTATTTGCTGACAAGTAGCACAGCGACTCACATAAATAGATATGTCTCTCTTCATCGTTTTCCACCAGAATGTTCTTTTAACATCTCGATACATTTTGTTGACTCCTAGATGGATGTTGAATTTGGACTTGTGGCATTCGTCCAATACTTCACGTTTCAGTTCTGGAAAGTCTGGAACACAAATCCTACCTTTTAATCTTATTGCTCCTCTATTATCCATCTCGAAACTAGTGTCTTCTCCTTGGCAAATTTTTTTTAGAAATTCCCCGAAGAAACTCATCTTCATATTGCTGTCTTGCAATCTTCTCAAAGAGAGTAGGAGTGATAACAAGATATGCAAGAACAGCATGTCTCCTACTTAAAGCATCGGCAACCACATTGGCTTTTCCCGGCGTATATTGGATATCTAAGTCGTAAGATGCCAGAAATTCCAGCCAACGTTGTTGTCACAAATTCAAATCCTTCTGGGTGAAAAGATATTTCAAGTTTTTATGATCGGTGAATAATTCGAATTTTTCACCTAAAACAAAGAGAGTTTATTAGGTATATTTCTTTAATCAAATTAGTTTCATAAATTATTAAGAAAGCTGAAAAGATTCTTACCCAGAAGATAGTGTCGCCATATTTTCAAAGCGAAAACAACAGCCAAAAGTTCCAAATCGTGCGTTGGGTAGTTCTTCTCATGCGGATGTAATTGTCTACTCGCGTAGGCAACTACCTTTCCATTTTGCATTAATACTGCACCTACCCCTTCACCACATGCATCAGTATAGACAGATAAGCCTTGATTCCCATTAACGATAGTGAGAACAGGAGCAGTGGTCAATCTCTTTTTCAACTCTTGAAAAACTTCTTTACATTCTGAAGTCCAAATGAACTTTGCATTTTTCATTGTTAACTTAGTCAGCGGACTAGCCAACTTAGAAAAATCTTGAACGAATTTCCGATAATAGCCTGCTAAACCCAAAAAGCTTCAAACTTCTCTTGGAGTAGTGGGATGTTTCCAATCAAGAATAGCGGAAATTTTGCTAGGATCTACTGAAATTCCTTCTTCATTAACTATATGGCCAAGGAATTTGACTTCATTGACCCAGAAGTGGCATTTGGAAAATTTTGCAAATAGAACATTTCTCCTCAAAATTTCCAATACAATTTTAAGATGTTCGGCATGTTCTTCTTTAGTCTTAGAATAGATCAAAATATCATCAATGAATACTAGCACAAATTTATTCAGAACTTCCCGAAACACACGAGTCATAAGATCTACGAAGTATGCTGGAGCATTGGTTAGCCCGAAAGGCATAACTAACCATTCATAGAACATATTAGGACCTCTGAAAGCAGTAAAATGGACACAATCTTCGGCGATTCGTAATTGATGGAATCCCTGAGCTAGATCCATTTTTGAAAAGAAACGAGCGCCATGAAGTTGGTCGAATAGATCATCAATTCTTGGTAGAGGGAATTTATTCTTGAGAGTTTGTTAATGTAGATCGCGGTAATCTACACACAATCTCAAAGATCCGTCTGATTTGGCAACAAATACGACGGCTGAACCCCATTCAGAAACACTGGGTCGAATTAATCCTTTTGCTAGTAGCTCATCGGTTTGATGAACCAATTCAATCTTTTCCCTGGGTGCCATCCTGCGACTTGCGTGAACAACAGGACGAGTATTAGGTACAAGATCAATTCGGAATTCTATTTCTCGATGAGGAGGTAAAGATTTCACTTCTTCAAATACGTCGAAAAAATCGCGAACAACAGGTATAGACTGCAAAGTGGGTTCAAGATTTCCCAAAGTATATATCAATCTGTCGCTCCTTGGACTCGGATTCTCACAAGAGATTTCAATAAAATTTCCAAGGCTTGTTTTGATTAAAACTGTCCGATTACTACACTCCAATATAGCATCGTATCTCGATAACCAGTTCATACCGAGTAAGATTTCAAATTCATCAAATTCGAGGACAAAAAGGTTGATAGGAAATTTGTAGCTAGCATATGAAATAGGAACTCTCTTACAATATGAACAAAGATTTGCGGGACCTCCAACTGGATTTTTCACGCAAATAGGATCATTAGCAAATTTAGTTTCAAGTCCTAATTCATTTACGGTTTGTTGGGAGATAAAGCTATGTGAAGCTCCTGTATCAAATAAAACTCTAACAGTTCTATTATTAATAGTAAGATTACCCTCCAAAACGCTTTTCCCTTTGTCAGCTTTTGAAGATGAGGGGTCCTCCTTAATTGTATAGACTTTTGCCACCTGCGCTGGCTTCATCACTGGGCAATCTTTAACTAAATGTCCCGGTTTATGACAATTGTAGCATTCCTTAGCTCGCTTCTTCGGTTTTGGGCAGTCATTTGAATAGTGGCCCTTCTCTTTGCAGTTGTAACAAGTGACATTTTCTGTTGCGCTTCCTTGAATGCTCCTCTTCTTCTCATTGCCTTGCCAAGGTTTCTTGCCTTCGAATTTCCGTTTTTTATAATTTTGACTACCTGAATTACCTTTCTCCACAGTTGCTTCTTGCATATCAAGAGTAGCGTACCTGTACCCCATATCTACTAAATCTGAAAAAGATTCGTTAACATGACCTGTCATTCTTCCATGATATTTCTGGTTCATTCCCCGGATAAACCTTTTGTTTTTCTTCAGAGGTGTATTTAGCAATTCCGGGCCAAACCGAGATAGTTCACTGAATTTATTCAAGTATTCTTCAAACGACAAACTTCCTTGTTTCAAATCCAGAAATTCCTGATACATTCTGGAAACTCCCGCCGATGGCATGTAACGTTTCTCAAACACTTCTTTAAAACGATCCCAAGTAAATTCTTCCTCGGGTTCATCTATAATGATGGTTTCCCACCAAGCTGAAGCTTCTCCTTGGAGTTGCCAAGAAGCTATAAGTCTTTTCTGCTCATCCTGCAATTTTAGCCCTTTAAAAATCTTTTCACACGATCTTACCCAAGCTTGAGCGTCAATAATTGACTCCTTGCCAATGAATGGTTTGCCACCAAGCTTTTCAAATTTCTTATATAATTCAGCCAAGTCCGGCTGCTGCTGAATTTCTATTACTGCTTCTGCGGCTGGGGGAATTTGATTTGGTGCTGCAGCATTGCCTTGACCCCTAACTCTTCCTCTGCGTCCACTCATTTTCACTATCTAAGATTAGTAAGAAAATTGATTCAGATATACAGACGAAATATCTTAAGGAATATCAGCAGTAAAAAGAAATAGACTAAGAAAATTTTTAAAGTTTCAGTCTTGATTATACTCATTCTAGGGTATACTTCACCCTATCTCTAATGAGCCATCTAATGTGTTATACTCCGTAGCTAAAGTTCTTACTCAACCAACAGCTCTGATACCACTTATGACGACCCAAACTCGATGTTCGGTAAACAACATCAAATTCGCATCGCCGGAGCTTATAACAACAACTAGATGTATATAAAACAGCGGAACAGAATCAATATCATAAATAACATCACTGTTACAACATCAACATAATATCCATACTGCAACAGAGTACATAATACATACACTACAACTCCAAATACAACATCATGATAATACAAAAGTGAACACATATCCGAAAGTTCTCAAATGAGAGAGATGATTACGAACTCCCAAAAGCTAACACCTGAAATCTCCAATAGCTCCTAAGATATATCCAAGATAAGAGCTCCAAAATACTACTACTCCAAAATATAGAAACCTGCTACTAGGCTGCCCGTGTGGAAATTATGGGCACCCAGAGTTTAGCAAAGAAAACAATAAACTCCGGATCAGTCATGGGACTGGTATGAGTAAACAAAAACAGTTGCATTTAATAAAAACAAGATTGATAAAAGAATTTTTCGGAATGCTTTTAAAAATGGAACCACCATAAGACCTCCCGCCACACACACAATGCAAACGCAGAATTGGAGGAGATTTCTTCTTATGATAGTTAAATATGCTTGGTACGAGAAAAGAATTCTTTGATATTATACTAGTGCATAGTGAAGTAAATCATTTCGAAAATAGAATATTAATCTTAGCCAGCATAGACATTCCGAACTATGCCTACTATAGCTACCATGTTTTATGGCAGGTTACCGCCACGCTGCATGACAGGTTCTACAACTGAAATCGTACAGGGTTTCGTATTGTTTCTTTGGATTTCCAACAAATGGTCAGGCCAAGAAACTTCCCATTGCCACATGAGAACGCCTCTGGAAGGACGTCCCCGAGAACCAAACCGGATCTCTGCCAACACAAGGCCGGGTTACCCCTAACTGGGTAACTACCGACACGAGTATGCCATCTCCCGGTTGCAACCAACCTTTAACCGGGGTCCCAGCAACAAATCACAAAATCATATATATATATATATATATATATATATATATATATACATATATCTGCGATATCAACATAAGTTAAGTATCTGGGCTCCATACCATGATACCACTTCTATCCAGAAGGAAATGCACATACCCTAAGGGGTGCTACCCCCTATAACCTTGCTGCATCTTTCCTCTTTTGATCATTTCGGGGTGTGAGGTCCGACGAAGTCACGTCCACAAAAACACACTTTATACAAAAGTTGTGCTTTGGGTCAACAAATGATCATAGAAATGATCACCAAGATAGGCGATCAAACGAATGATCCTATCACAAATGATCAACACAATGACCATTTCACAGCAACACTCAGCATGTCACATTACCAAATTGGGAATATATCGCTGATAACCTTCAACTACATAACCTCTGAGCTCGTACGTCTCAGAGAAGGGTGTTAAGCTAAGAGAATAAATTCTCCGCCACCAACAGAAATATATTTGAAAGAAATCGGCTTTATATCTCAATTTGTAATGTCATACATACTATCCATACAAGTCTGTTCCGGGATCGAACAGAACCGAAGGCACTTCCAAAGAAGTCCTTGCAATCCGGATATCCACAATCCTGATCGGATTCCCCATCACATATGGAGAACTCTATACCGGAGCAACTCGGTGCAGAGTCAATCGACAGGTCATCCTATCGCTCTCGCAAATACCCGGTCTTCAACACCGGTCTTCAAATGCTATCCATAACGTCGAATCACATATTTGAAATGGGTTATATGACACAAAGGTCCTTTCCCGGCTAATTCAAATAGTGAGTGTCAAATTTTAAAACATGTGGATGTCATTCACAAATATTCACAGGTTCGATGTGGGTTTCGGATAACCAACTGAAATCCGATTCCCTGTCGCATCGAAGTTTAAAATGTCGTTTTACGGCAACAAGTTTTCACATCAATATAGAACAAATCATAGTCACAGTGCATCACACAGTATCACAGTCACAACAGAAATATCAATCTAGTGCATAGCAATAGTTAATTATTTACCAATCAAAGTGAATGGGATTTAATAAATTTACCAAATAATTATTTTTAAATCAATGATAAAAATTTGGATAAATAAATTAAATCTTAATTAACTCGATTAATTGTTTCAAAATTAACAAATTCTTAATTACAAATTTAATTAAATACTTAATTGTTTATTAATCAATTTAATTACAAATCATTCTTAATTACTTTTCATAACCATTAATTAATACCCTAATAAAACTTAATTATTCATTCATTGATTTCTTAATTTCTTAGTTAATCAATGATTAATCCTTAACTCTTAACGAAATTACTTAATTAATTAACTATTAGTTCATAGTTAAATTTTTCATAATCAATAAATATAAATTATTCACTAATTTATATTTACAAAGAAATCTCTCTTAAACTTTTGAAATCAATTTATTACAAATTTGAGAACTTAAATGTTAATTTAAATTCCAACACTAGTTTTATATTAATTACTTGATTAAAATATATATTAGATCCAAAAAACTTTGTTAAGTTTTTACTTATTTCGTTAACTTGTAATGAAACTTGATTTAATTGTCATACATCAATTACCACTTAACCTTGTTTAAACAATTTACACACCATTATTAGTTTGCAGGTTTTGGAAATCAAACCGAGCAAATCTTCAGTTCACTCGAGTAAACACTCGACCCTTTTCATTTCTTCCCCGAGTCCCTCTCTGTTCGTTCGCGTATCCATCTTCCCTGTTTCATTCTTTTTTTCCTTTTAACTTTCAAGTTTTAAAACCAGATAGCTTAAATTTTAAGGACTCGAACTATACGAGAGAAACTCAAGCAACTTCAAAAAAAAAACCCGGAGTCTTCCCTGTTTCATTCGCAAGTCCCTCTTCTTCTTCCTGTTATTCTTTTTCTTTTTTTTTCTTTTTTCTCCACTGGCACATCACCACCACCGTGCACGTGCACGGTGGTTCGCGACCTCTCCGATGGCCATCGTGACCATCAACAAGTCGCGATTCGTCCCCCTATTAGAAATCAAAATCCAGAGCTTCGAAAAAACGAAATTTAAAAAAAATTGCCTAACGCTCGAAAACTGGAACGAATCCCTCTGGCAAAAATGCGTCGCCACCGCTGCACCATCCACCTGCAATGTCCATGCTTCCTGCCATAGCACGCTAGCCCGATGCTCTTCCATTTCCCTCAATATCATGGAGCTCGATCATTTCATTTCGACAAAATCACCATTTTTTTTTCGTACTGCAACTTCCAGTTTAAACCCTATTTGGGTTCGAACGGCAACTTCACACACTCGAAATTTTATTTAATATTTTTCTTGTCATTATGGAAGTTCAAACTCGCTTCAATTCAAATTACAACATTTATCATTAACTCGATCCCTGGAGATTCAAAGAAAACGATTTTGTGTTCATGCTCGAACTGCTCTGTGTATACCCAACTAAAAATCTTCATTTCTGTTGTAAAAATCATGATTTGTAATAAGAATTTAAGCTATTAACTTGGATTAGCTTTTTATAATACTTGAATTTATCCAATTTCTTCTTGATTAACTGTAACCAAAGTTACAGTGGTGATATTTCTTCAAATCATGTTGAAACAGTTTTAAAAACTTGATTACAGATTTAACTGCTTGTTTGATTGAAGACTTTTATTACTTAACAATGTTCCAATGTAAATAAATTAAATTCTTTGAATAAATGATCAAGTGCTGTGATAAATACAGAGAAGATGAAATGCAGAGCATACAAAATCCTATTTATAAACTGAAGCATATACAAACAGCTTATAAATGAAGTTTAAACTGTTTAAATAAATTTAAGCTTTTAAAGATTATTTTACTCACATGTCAAATGTTTAAACAGAGGCTATATATTGATTTCCTTTGAACTGCAGCTCAATCCTCTTCTCTTTTCTTCTTTCAGTAATTTGCCTTTCAACTTGTAATATATAAAGTGATGATCTTCTTCTTTTTAATTTCAGATCTTTGCTAATATTGTTTGAATGATACTTGAGTTGTTTTTAACAAATGAACGTGAGGCTTTGTGTATGTATACATATAGGGGAAAGGTGGTGTACAGAGAGAAGTATAAGCAAGTACAGTTTTTTTTTTCCTCTGCTCAACCATGCTTTAAAGTTGCTGAAATGATTTTCTTCTTACTGGAGAGTAAATGCATTTAATGAAAGTATGTTCTTTGTAGAGGCTTGCATTTAATGTAAGCATGTTTTGTGATGCATCTATCCTGTGTACTTGTAGAAATGTGCTGTTTGATTTATATAAGTATTATTTTGTTTGAATGTTTTACTCTCTTGCATTTTCTTTTATATGTACAGTATATATGTTTTATATTTTAATAAGTGTTATCTTGTTTGATTTGATTATTATAAGTACATCTTATTCTTATCTTTTTCTAAATGGTGGCTGTTTTGGCTTATTACTATTTTTGTTGCAAGACTAATTTACTTTTGTTTTACTAAATGAAAGTGTTTGTTTTTAATTAACTTAGTTCTTATTTCTTCATAAAAATTTGTTATCTTAGTTTATTTTTTATATGTTTAATTATTATTGTGTTATTTAAATTTTCCAATTTCATCATAGCTTACCTTAACAATTTGATTCCTATTAAAAGCTCATCTGTCACAATTTATTATTTTACTTTGTTAAAAAGAAAAGTGGTTTTAGTTATTAATATTAAATGACTATGTGATTTTATTACAATATTTGTTTTAATTCTATTAAAAGTTTTAACTAAAAACACTAAATTTTATTCATATTTTATTTCTTTATAACTTTTCGATTTAAATTTCAAAAAGTTCAAATACATTATTAAAATTTAAATTCATAATTTTCGGGATGTTCATAATTTTCGGGATGTTACAATATCCCCTCCTTAAGAAAATTTCGTCCTCGAAATTGAAAGAGAGAGAAACGTAAACAAAGAATAGACGAATTTATAAATAGGGAATTGACTTACAGTTTTAAGTCGAGATGTCAATTCTGCATTTGGGATATGATTTCTTCATATTATCTTCGGTCTCCCAAGTACAGTCCTTTGGATCGCCACTCCATTTAACTTTGACCAATTTCACAATTTTGTTCCTCAATCGCTTCTCGTCACGATCAACAATTTTTATCGCTTCCCTTCTAACTGCCAAGTTGGGAGTGATTTCTAGATCTTGCTGAGCAGCTTCTTCAATAATATCATCTGGATCGTGCACATATTTCCGAAGATTAGAAATATGGAACACATCATGTACGCCAGACAACCAGCTGGGTAACTGCACTCTATATGCTAGAGGACCAATCCTTTCCAGAATAGGAAAAGGACCAATATAACGCGGTGCCAACTTTCCAGTTTTCCCGAATCTCAACACTCCCCGCATCGGAGATACTTTCAGAAATATAGAATCTCCAACTGGAAATTCCAAATTTCTCCTTCGACGGTCATAATAGCTCTTCTGACGGCTTTGGGCAGTTAATAACTTCTTTCGAATAAAATTTACCTTCTCAGTGGCTTCTTTTATCATATCCGGTCCAAGAACAAGTCTGTCACCTGATTCGATCCAGCATGTAGGTGATCGACACGGACGACCATATAAAGCTTCGAAAGGAGCCATTTCTATACTGGCCTGATAGCTGTTATTATATGAGAATTCAACCAAATGCAAATGGTCCTCCCAAGAACCACCAAAATCATGAACACAAGCACGCAGTAGGTCTTCTAGAATTCGATTGACCCTTTCAGTCTGCCCATCAGATTGCGGATGATAAGCAGTACTGAAATATAATTTCGTTCCCAATGCATCCTGAAATGCTTCCCAAAATCTACTAGTGAAGATCGGATCACGATCACTCACTATACTGCTGGGAATACCATGGAGGCGAAAAATTTCCTTTATATAAATACCTGCCAAGCTTGCCGCGGTCCGAGTGGTTTTAACTGGAATGAAATGAGAATTTTTGGTTAGACGATCCGTAATAACCCAAATCGCTTCATTGCCTTTCTTGGTACGAGGCAATCCATCAATGAAATCCATCGATACCTGATCCCACTTCCATTCGGTACTTCTAAAGGTTGAAGTAAACCGGCCACTTTCTTTTGGTCGCTCTTTATTTGCCGACAAGTAGCACAGCGACTCACATAAATAGATATGTCTCTCTTCATCGTTTTCCACCAGAATGTTCTTTTAACATCTCAATACATTTTGTTGACTCCTAGATGGATGTTGAATTTGGACTTGTGGCATTCGTCCAATACTTCACGTTTCAGTTCTGGAAAGTCTGGAACACAAATCCTACCTTTTAATCTTATTACTCCTCTATTATCCATCTCGAAACTAGTGTCTTCTCCTTGGCAATTTTTTTTAGAAATTCCCCGAAGAAACTCATCTTCATATTGCTGTCTTGCAATCTTCTCAAAGAGAGTAGGAGTGATAACAAGATATGCAAGAACAGCATGTCTCCTACTTAAAGCATCGGCAACCACATTGGCTTTTCCCGGCGTATATTGGATATCTAAGTCGTAAGATGCCAGAAATTCCAACCAACGTTGTTGTCACAAATTCAAATCCTTCTGGGTGAAAAGATATTTCAAGTTTTTATGATCGGTGAATAATTCGAATTTTTCACCTAAAACAAAGAGAGTTTATTAGGTCTATTTCTTTAATCAAATTAGTTTCATAAATTGTTAAGAAAGCTGAAAAGATTCTTACCCAGAAGATAGTGTCGCCATATTTTCAAAGCGAAAACAACAGCCAAAAGTTCCAAATCGTGCGTTGGGTAGTTCTTCTCATGCGGACGTAATTGTCTACTCGCGTAGGCAACTACCTTTCCATTTTGCATTAATACTGCACCTACCCCTTCACCACATGCATCAGTATAGACAGATAAGCCTTGGTTCCCATTAACGATAGTGAGAAGAGGAGCAGTGGTCAATCTCTTTTTAAACTCTTGAAAAACTTCTTTACATTCTGAAGTCCAAATGAACTTTGCATTTTTCATTGTTAACTTAGTCAGCGGACTAGCCAACTTAGAAAAATCTTGAACGAATTTCCGGTAATAGCCTGCTAAACCCAAAAAGCTTCGAACTTCTCTTGGAGTAGTGGGTTGTTTCCAATCAAGAATAGTGGAAATTTTGCTAGGATCTACTGAAATTCCTTCTTCATTAACTATATGGCCAAGGAATTTGACTTCATTGACCCAGAAGTGGCATTTGGAAAATTTTGCAAATAGAACATTTCTCCTCAAAATTTCCAATACAATTTTAAGATGTTCGGCATGTTCTTCTTTAGTCTTAGAATAGATCAAAATATCATCAATGAATACTAGCACAAATTTATTCAGAACTTCCCGAAACACACGAGTCATAAGATCTACGAAGTATGCTGGAGCATTGGTTAGCCCGAAAGGCATAACTAACCATTCATAGAACATATTAGGACCTCTGAAAGCAGTAAAATGGACACAATCTTCGGCGATTCGTAATTGATGGAATCCCTGAGCTAGATCCATTTTTGAAAAGAAACGAGCGCCATGAAGTTGGTCGAATAGATCATCAATTCTTGGTAGAGGGAATTTATTCTTGAGAGTTTGTTTATTTAGATCGCAGTAATCTACACACAATCTCAAAGATCCGTCTGATTTGGCAACAAATACGACGGCTGAACCACATTCAGAAACACTGGGTCGAATTAATCCTTTTGCTAGTAGCTCATCGGTTTGATGAACCAATTCAATCTTTTCCTTGGGTGCCATCCTGCGACTTGCGTGAACAACAGGACGAGTATTAGGTACAAGATCAATTCGGAATTCTATTTCTCGATGAGGAGGTAAAGATTTCACTTCTTCAAATACGTCGGAAAAATCCCGAACAACAGGTATAGACTGCAAAGTGGGTTCAAGATTTCCCAAAGTATATATCAATCTGTCGCTCCTTGGACTTGGATTCTCACAAGAGATTTCAATAAAATTTCCAAGGCTTGTTTTGATTAAAACTGTCCGATTACTACACTCCAATATAGCATCGTATCTCGATAACCAGTTCGTACCGAGTAAGATTTCAAATTCATCAAATTCGAGGACAAAAAGGTTGATAGGAAATTTATAGCTAGCATATGAAATAGGAACTCTCTTACAATATGAACAAAGATTTGCGGGACCTCCAACCGGATTTTTCACGCAAATAAGATCATTAGCAAATTTAGTTTCAAGTCCTAATTCATTTACGGTTTGTTGGGAGATAAAGCTATGTGAAGCTCCTGTATCAAATAATACTCTAACAGTTCTATTATTAATAGTAAGATTACCCTCCAAAACGCTTTTCCCTTTGTCAGCTTTTGAAGATGAGGGGTCCTCCTTAATTGTATAGACTTTTGCTACCTGCGCTGGCTTCATCACTGGCCAATCTTTAACTAAATGTCCCGGTTTATGACAATTGTAGCATTCCTTAGCTGGCTTCTTCGGTTTTGGGCAGTCATTTGAATAGTGGCCCTTCTCTTTGCAGTTGTAACAAGTGACATTTTCTGTTGCGCTTCCTTGAATGCTCCTCTTCTTCTCATTGCCTTGCCAAGGTTTCTTGCCTCCGAATTTCCGTTTTTTATAATTTTGACTACCTGAATTACCTTTCTCCACAGTTGCTTCTTGCATATCAAGAGTAGCGTACCTGTACCCCATATCTACTAAATCTGAAAAAGATTCTTTAACATGACCTGTCATTCTTCCATGATATTTCTGGTTCATTCCCCGGATAAACCTTTCGTTTTTCTTCAGAGGTGTATTTAGCAATTCCGGGCCAAACCGAGATAGTTCACTGAATTTATTCAAGTATTCTTCAAACGACAAACTTCCTTGTTTCAAATCCAGAAATTCCTGATACATTCTGGAAACTCCCGCCGATGGCATGTAACGTTTCTCAAACACTTCTTTAAAACGATCCCAAGTAAATTCTTCCTCGGGTTCATCTATAATGATGGTTTCCCACCAAGCTGAAGCTCCTCCTTGGAGTTGCCAAGAAGCTATAAGTCTTTTCTGCTCATCCTGCAATTTTAGCCTTTTAAAAATCTTTTCACACGATCTTACCCAAGCTTGAGCGTCAATAATTGACTCCTTGCCAATGAATGGTTTGCCACCAAGCTTTTCAAATTTCTTATATAATTCAGCCAAGTCCGGCTGCTGCTGAATTTCTATTACTGCTTCTGCGGCTGGGGGAATTTGATTTGGTGCTGCAGCATAGCCTTGACCCCTAACTCTTCCTCTGCGTCCACTCATTTTCACTATCTGAGATTAGTAAGAAAATTGATTCAGATATACAGACGAAATATCTTAAGGAATATCAGCAGTAAAAAGAAATAGACTAAGAAAATTTTTAAAGTTTCAGTCTTGATTATACTCATTCTAGGGTATACTTCACCCTACCTCTAATGAGCCATCTAATGTGTTATACTCCGTAGCTAAAGTTCTTACTCAACCAACAGCTCTGATACCACTTGTGACGACCCAAACTCGATGTTCGGTAAACAACATCAAATTCGCATCGCCGGAGCTTATAACAACAATTAGATGTATATAAAACAGCGGAACGGAATCAATATCATAAATAACATCACTGTTACAACATCAACATAATATCCATACTGCAACAGAGTACATAATACATACACTACAACTCCAAATACAACATCATGATAATACAACAGTGAACACATATCCAAAAGTTCTCAAATGAGAGAGATGATTACGAACTCCCAAAAGCTAACACCTGAAATCTCCAATAGCTCCTAAGATATATCCAAGATAAGAGCTCCAAAATACTGCTACTCCAAAATATAGAAACTTGCTACTAGGCTGCCCGTGTGGAAATAATGGGCACCTAGAGTTTAGGAAAGAAAACAATAAACTCCGGATCAGTCATGGGACTGGTATGAGTAAACAAAAAACAGTTGCATTTAATAAAAACAAGATTTATAAAAGAATTTTTCGGAATGCTTTTAAAAATGGAACCACCATAAGACCTCCCGCCACACACACAATGCAAACGCAGAATTGGAGGAGATTTCTTCTTATGATAGTTAAGTATGCTTGGTACGAGAAAAGAATTCTTTGATATTATACTAGTGCATAGTGAAGTAAATCATTTCGAAAATAGAATATTAATCTTAGCCAGCATAGACATTCCGAACTATGCCTACTATAGCTACCATGTTTTGTGGCAGGTTACCGCCACGCTGCATGACAGGTTCTACAACTGAAATCGTACAGGGTTTCGTATTGTTTCTTTGGATTTCCAACAAATGGTCAGGCCAAGAAACTTCCCATTGCCACATGAGAACGCCTCTGGAAGGACGTCCCGAGAACCAAACCGGATCTCTGCCAACACAAGGCCGGGTTACCCCTAACTGGGTAACTACTGACACGAGTATGCCATCTCCCGGTCGCAACCAACCTTTAACCGGGGCCCCAGCGACAAATCACAAAATCATATATATATATCTGCGATATCAACATAAGTTAAGTATCTGGGCTCCATACCATGATACCACTTCTATCCAGAAGGAAATGCACATACCCTAAGGGGTGCTACCCCCTATAACCTTGCTGCATCTTTCCTGTTTTGACCATTTCGGGGTGTGAGGTCCGACGAAGTCACGTCCACAAAAACACACTTTATACAAAAGTTGTGCTTTGGGTCAACAAATGATCATAGAAATGATCACCAAGATAGACGATCAAACGAATGTTCCTATCACAAATGATCAACACAATGATCATTTCACAGCAACACTCAGCATGTCACATTACCAAATTGGGAATATATCGCTGATAACCTTCAACTACATAACCTCTGAGCTCGTACATCTCAGAGAAGGGTGTTAAGCTAAGAGAATAAATTCTCCGCCACCAACAGAAATATATTTGAAAGAAATTGGCTTTATATCTCAATTTGTAATGTCAGACATCCTATCCGTACAAGTCTGTTCCGGGGTCGAACAGAACCGAAGGCACTTCCAAAGAAGTCCTTGTAATCCGGATATCCACAATCCTAATCGGATTCCCCACAACATATGGAGAACTCTATACCGGAGCAACTCGGTGCAGAGTCAATCGACAGGTCATCCTATCGCTCTCGCAAATACCCGGTCTTCAACACCGGTCTTCAAATGCTATCCATAACGTCGAATCACATATTCGAAATGGGTTATATGACACAAAGGTCCTTTCCCGGCTAATTCAAATAGTGAGTGTCAAATTTTAAAACATGTGGATGTCATTCACAAATATTCACGGGTTCGATGTGGGTTTCGGATAACCAACTGAAATCCGATTCCCTGTCGCATCGAAGTTTAAAATGTCGTTTTACGGCAACAAGTTTTCACATCAATATAGAACAAATCATAGTCACAGCGCATCACACATTATCACAGTCACAACAGAAATATCAATCTAGTGCATAGCAATAGTTAATTATTTACCAATCAAAGTGAATGGGATTTAATAAATTTACCAAATAATTATTTTTAAATCAATGATAAAAATTTGGATAAATAAATTAAATCTTAATTAACTCGATTAATTGTTTCAAAATTAACAAATTCTTAATTACAAATTTAATTAAATACTTAATTGTTTATTAATCAATTTAATTACAAATCATTCTTAATTACTTTTCATAACCATTAATTAATACCCTAATAAAACTTAATTATTCATTCATTGATTTCTTAATTTCTTAGTTAATCAATGATTAATCCTTAACTCTTAATGAAATTACTTAATTAATTAACTATTAGTTCATAGTTAAATTTTTCATAATCAATAAATATAAATTATTCACTAATTTATATTTACAAAGAAATCTCTCTTAAACTTTTGAAATCAATTTATTACAAATTTGAGAACTTAAATGTTAATTTAAATTCCAACACTAGTTTTATATTAATTACTTGATTAAAATATAAATTAGATCCAAAAAACTTTGTTAAGTTTTTACTTATTTCATTAACTTTTAATGAAACTTGATTTAATTGTCATACATCAATTACCACTTAAACTTGTTTAAACAATTTACACACCATTATTAGTTTGCAGGTTTTGGAAATCAAACCGAGCAAATCTTAAGTTCACTCGAGTAAACACTCGACCCTTTTCATTTCTTCCCCGAGTCTCTCTCTGTTCGTTCGCGTATCCATCTTCCCTGTTTCATTCTTTTTTTCTTTTAACTTTCAAGTTTTAAAACCAGATAGCTTAAATTTTAAGGACTCGAACTATACGAGAGAAACTCAAGCAACTTCAAAAAAAAAACCCGGAGTCTTCCCTGTTTCATTCGCGAGTCCCTTTTCTTCTTCCTGTTATTCTTTTTCTTTTTTTTTTCTTTTTTCTCCACTGGCACATCACCACCACCGTGCACGTGCACGGTGGTTCGCGACCTCTCCGATGGCCATCGTGACCATCAACAAGTCGTGATTCGTCCCCTATTAGAAATCAAAATCCAGAGCTTCGAAAAAATGAAATTTGAAAAAAATTGCCTAACGCTCGAAAACTGGAACGAATCCCTCTGGCAAAAATGCCTCGCCACCGCTGCACCATCCACCTGGAATGTCCATGCTTCCGGCCATAGCACGCTAGCCCGATGCTCTTCCATTTCCCTCAATATCATGGAGCTCGATCATTTCATTTCGACAAAATCACCATTTTTTTCGTACTGCAACTTCCAGTTTAAACCCTATTTTGGGTTCGAACGGCAACTTCACACACTCGAAATTTTATTTAATAGTTTTCTTGTCATTATGGAAGTTCAAACTCGCTTCAATTCAAATTACAACATTTATCATTAACTCGATCCCTGCAGATTCAAAGAAAATGATTTTGTGTTCATGCTCGAACTGCTCTGTATATACCCAACTAAAAATCTTCATTTCTGTTGTAAAAATCATGATTTGTAATAAGAATTTAAGCTATTAACTTGGATTAGCTTTTTATAATACTTGAATTTATCCAATTTCTTCTTGATTACCTGTAACCAAAGTTACAGTGGTGATATTTCTTCAAATCATGTTGAAACAGTTTTAAAAACTTGATTACAGATTTAACTGCTTGTTTGATTGAAGACTTTTATTACTTAACAATGTTCCAATGTAAATAAATTAAATTCTTTTAATAAATGATCAAGTGCTGTGATAAATACAGAGAAGATGAAATGCAGAGCATACAAAATCCTATTTATAAACTGAAGCATATACAAACAGCTTATAAATGAAGTTTAAACTGTTTAAATAAATTTAAGCTTTTAAAGATTATTTTACTCACATGTCAAATGTTTAAACAGAGGCTATATATTGATTTCCTTTGAACTGCAGCTCAATCCTCTTCTCTTTTCTTCTTTCAGTAATTTGCCTTTCAACTTGTAATATATAAAGTGATGATCTTCTTCTTTTTAATTTCAGATCTTTGCTAATATTGTTTGAATGATACTTGAGTTGTTTTTAACAAATGAACGTGAGGCTTTGTGTATGTATACATATAGGTGAAATGTGGTGTACAGAGAAAAGTATAAGCAAGTACAGTTTTTTTTTCTCTGCTCAACCATGCTTTAAAGTTGCTGAAATGATTTTCTTCTTACTGGAGAGTAAATGCATTTAATGAAAGTATGTTCTTTGTAGAGGCTTGCATTTAATGTAAGCATGTTTTGTGATGCTTCTATCCTGTGTACTTGTAGAAATGTGCTGTTTGATTTATATAAGTATTATTTTGTTTGAATGTTTTACTCTCTTGCATTTTCTTTTATATGTACAGTTTATATGTTTTATATTTTAATAAGTGTTATCTTGTTTGATTTGATTATTATAAGTACATCTTATTCTTATCTTTATCTAAATGGTGGCTGTTTTGTCTTAATACTATTTTTGTTGCAAGACAAATTTACTTTTGTTTTACTAAATGAAAGTGTTTGTTTTTAATTAACTTAGTTCTTATTTCTTCATAAAAATTTGTTATCTTAGTTTATTTGTTTATATGTTTAACTTTTATTATGTTATTTAAATTTCACAATTTCATCATATCTTACCTTAACAATTTGATTCCTATTAAAAGCTCATCTATCGCAATTTATTATTTTACTTTGTTAAAAAGAAAAGTGGTTTTAGTTATTAATATTAAATGACTATGTGATTTTATTACAATATTTGTTTTAATTCTATTAAAAGTTTTAACTAAAAACACTAAATTTTATTCATATTTTATTTCTTTATAACTTTTCGATTTAAATTTCAAAAAGTTCAAATACATTACTAAAATTTAAATTCATAATTTTCGGGATGTTACAATATCCCCTCCTTAAGAAAATTTCGTCCTCGAAATTGAAAGAGAGAGAAACGTAAAAAAAGAATAGACGAATTTATAAATAAGGAATTGACTTACAGTTTTAAGTCGAGATGTCAATTCTGCATTTGGGATATGATTTCTTCATATTATCTTCGGTCTCCCAAGTACAGTCCTTTGGATCGCCACTCCATTTAACTTTGACCAATTTCACAATTTTGTTCCTCAATCGCTTCTCATCACGATCAACAATTTTTATCGGTTCCCTTCTAACTGCCAAGTTGGGAGTGATTTCTAGATCTTGCTGAGCAGCTTCTTCAATAATATCATCTGGATCGTGCACATATTTCCGAAGATTAGAAATATGGAACACATCATGTACGCCAGACAACCAGCTGGGTAACTGCACTCTATATGCTAGAGGACCAATCCTTTCCAGAATAGGAAAAGAACCAATATAACGCGGTGCCAACTTTCCAGTTTTCCTGAATCTCAACACTCCCCGCATCGGAGATACTTTCAGAAATACAGAATCTCCAACTGGAAATTCCAAATTTCTCCTTCGACGGTCATAATAGCTCTTCTGACGGCTTTGGGCAGTTAATAACTTCTTTCGAATAAAATTTACCTTCTCAGTGGCTTCTTTTATCATATCCGGTCCAAGAACAAGTCTGTCACCTGATTCGATCCAGCATGTAGGTGATCGACACAGACGACCATACAAAGCTTCGAAAGGAGCCATTTCTATACTGGCCTGATAGTTGTTATTATATGAGAATTCAACCAAATGCAAATGGTCCTCCCAAGAACCACCAAAATCATGAACACAAGCACGCAGTAGGTCTTCTAGAATTCGATTGACCCTTTCAGTCTGCCCATCAGATTGCGGATGATAAGCAGTACTGAAATTTAGTTTCGTTCCCAATGCATCCTGAAATGCTTCCCAAAATCTACTAGTGAAGATCGGATCACGATCACTCGCTATACTGCTGGGAATACCATGGAGGCGAACAATTTCCTTTATATAAATACCTGCCAAGCTTGCCGCGGTCCGAGTGGTTTTAACTAGAATGAAATGAGCATTTTTGGTTAGACGATCCATAATAACCCAAATCGCTTCATTGCCTTTCTTGGTACGAGGCAATCCATCAATGAAATCCATCGATACCTGATCCCACTTCCATTTCGGTACTTCTAAAGGTTGAAGTAAACCGGCCACTTTCTTTTGGTCGCTCTTTATTTGCTGACAAGTAGCACAGCGACTCACATAAATAGATATGTCTCTCTTCATCGTTTTCCACCAGAATGTTCTTTTAACATCTCAATGCATTTTGTTGACTCCTAGATGGTTGTTGAATTTGGACTTGTGGCATTCGTCCAATACTTCATGTTTCAGTTCTGGAAAGTCTGGAACACAAATCCTACCTTTTAATCTTATTACTCCTCTATTATCCATCTCGAAACTAGTGTCTTCTCCTTGGCAATTTTTTTTTATAAATTCCCCGAGGAAACTCATCTTCATATTGCTGTCTTGCAATCTTCTCAAAGAGAGTAGGAGTGATAACAAGATATGCAAGAACAACATGTCTCCTACTTAAAGCATCGGCAACCACATTGGCTTTTCCCGGCGTATATTGGATATCTAAGTCGTAAGATGCCAGAAATTCCAACCAAAGTTGTTGTCACAAATTCAAATCCTTCTGGGTGAAAAGATATTTCAAGTTTTTATGATCGGTGAATAATTCGAATTTTTCACCTAAAACAAAGAGAGTTTATTAGGCCTATTTCTTTAATCAAATTAGTTTCATAAATTGTTAAGAAAGGTGAAAAGATTCTTACCTAGAAGATAGTGTCGCCATATTTTCAAAGCGAAAACAACAGCCAAAAGTTCCAAATCGTGCGTTAGGTAGTTCTTCTCATGCGGACGTAATTGTCTACTCGCGTAGGCAACTACCTTTCCATTTTGCATTAATATTGCACCTACCCCTTCACCACATGCATCAGTATAGACAAATAAGCCTTGGTTCCCATTAACGATAGTGAGAACAGGAGCAGTGGTCAATCTCTTTTTCAACTCTTGAAAAACTTCTTTTGTTTGCTTGAAGCACTTCTTTTGTAGGATTTGGGTCTGGAATATTTGTGGCCTGATATTCGCCTGTTGAGCGATTTGTAGGAATCGCTTGGCTTTGTGATGTGTTGACTAGGTGAGCTTTGCCTTGATTGCCTGCAACATTAAATCGACTTTTAGCAATATATTTTAAGATATTTGCATATCGAAATGAAACAAGCATTTTATCGTAATAGAAAGCTCAAGATTTATAGTTTCTATTATTTATTTGCACTGTTTTTACAACGGTATTTTATACAGGAATCATAAATCCAGTATTATTCTATGAATTTTAAGCAAAAGCCATTAAGTGAAATATGGCCATTAGGCATCATCTTCCAGAACAAGGATATTCTCTCCCTCCGGGGCTTGTCTCAAAGCACGAGCATATCTTTCCATCTCGTCCCAACTTTTGTTCGCTGGGTGAGGGCCCCCTGTGATAGCATTAATGATAAGCCTCTCAGATCCCTGCGTTGCAGTTCTTTCATTTGGGCCGTAATGATGAGTGAGAAGTATTTGCCCCTGAGTGGATGAGGATGGATCATTCCTGTTTCTCCGGACATATTGCTGAAGTTTATTCTCTTTCAATAGCTTCTCAATCAGATCCTTCAAATGGCGACACTCGTCAGTGTCATGGCCAGGTTGATTGTGGAATTTACAAAATCTTTCACTTTGCGTGGCATTTTTCCTAAGTCTCAACTTTTGTGGTTTAGGATATTCAACAATATCCTTTGTTGCTAAGAAAATGTTCTCTGGAGTATCAGTTAAGGGAGTATAATCCGACGGTTCAAAGTGGCGGTTTTTCTTTGGATTTCCCTACTTTTTCCCATCATCATTCTTCCTTTTCTGTCCTCCATATTCTCCTTTATTAGAAGTAACATTGACATTCTGAATTTCGGCCATGACTGCTTTTGTTGGCACAGGAAAGCTTTCCAAGCGCATAAACTCGTCGGCCTTCTTATAGAATTTCTCAAGTGAGTTTGGCTCCTTCATTTTTAGCCATTTGCCAAATTCACTCGATTTATCGATAGCCCGCATTAGGTAAGTCAAAACCATCCGTGGCTCTGCGTTATCAACCTCGGCCAAGGCTATATTGAAGCGGTTTAAGAACGATCTGATAGACTCCCCGAGATTTTGTTCTAGACTAGAGAGTGACATTATATCCTTGGCCTTTGTAGCATATAGCCTGAACTGATCTTTGAACTTCCGTGTTAAGTCGGAAAATTGATCCACGGATCTAACTGGTAGCTTTGTCAACCAAAGTAAGGCCACTCCCTCTAAGTATATCGGAAAGTATCGGCACTTGATTTCATCTATTACTCTTGCCCCGCTCATATGCCAATCGTACTTGTACAGGAACTGATTAGGGTCACTTGTGCCTCGATAGGCCAAGATAGTAGGAGGTACAAACTTCCTTGGAAACTCTGCCTTCAAGATCTTTTCGGTGAACGGTGTCTTACTTGGAGCAAACCCCCAATCATTTTCATCCTCTTGCCTCTGCGTGCTCTCTTTCATAATTGAGCGAATCATCCCTGATAGGTACTCCTTATCGTTCAGAGGCTTTGCCGGGCAGAAGTCAGCTGCTCTTTCAGAAGTTTGCCTGGGCAAATGTTCGTGAAAAATTGGCTGCGGCCTTGAACCTTCAGCTTGAGAAGGTGCCCCTACGGCGGTGCCAACTGCTCTTTGAGGGATACCTTTGTCTTGGGAATCATGGGCATCATCTGCAAAGGTCTCTTCATTATTTTTTGTTTGACGGGTGCCCCCAAGTAAAGCGTTCATTCTTTCCAGCATTAGAGCGTTCTGGGCTTCCATTTGCTGATATAACCCAGAAACTGCAGCATCAAACACCTCTTGTGTAATTCCAACACTCGGAGCTGCTTCATTTGGAGTAAGAGAAGTGGTAGTATTCTCACGAGCATCACCGGATCTATCAGATCTGAGCTGTCTTCTAGTAGCCATTATCTCGGATAAACTTCTGGTCTTTAGAGAGATTCTTTCAACAAACTTTCACGAAGCAATGGTGAAAGTATTCCTGAGTTCAATTCTCAGTGAAAGCACCAAAAATGTTAACGCTAAAATTTGAACGCTAACACCCCGGTGTCTGAAGTGAGATCATGAAAGCACCACCCGATAGCTCGGGAACAGATTATAAGCAGATAGTAGTGAAAAAACAGTAAACAACAGCAATTTTATAGTGGTTCGGCTTAAGAGATAGCCTACGTCCACTTTGAATATCTTTATTGATGATTTGATTACAAGTCAATGCAGTTACACTTTGATTACAACACACTTTGAGTTTCAAGTGACTTAGAACAAGTAGCCTAAACTTCAACGTCGATCCAAATCTTTGAACACATGTTTGACATGTTTGATTTCTTCGTGAAGTTCCTTGAAGGTGTTGAAGTAGTTCAGAATGCAGCAGAGTAACGGCGCTTGAAATGAATGAGCCCCAAAAGTCCCCTCTCTGTTGGAGTTATGGGCGTATTTATAGGCATCTTCGGAGTTAGGTCGTAACTTGTATACGACTCACGATGAGTCGTAACTCGTGTACGACTCACGATGAGTCGTAACTCGTGTACGACTCATGATGAGTCGTAACTCGTGTACGACTCATGGTAGGTCGCGGCTGATTTACTGGGTTCATGGCTTGGCCCAGAGTTATGCACCCATCTGAATGAATGATACAAGTTCTAAGTCGTTCACGAGTTAACCAAATGCAGTTTCCTTTATGCTAGCATGAGTCGTACACGACTCATCATAGGTCGTAAGTCGTCAGCGATTCTTCTTACTACAGCGTGGTGTTGAACTTGTCTCCTTGTCTTAGGTCGTGAACAACTTATCTTTTGAGCCGTAGACTTCCTGTCGCGCCATCTTCTAACTCATAAGATTGTTATCTCGTAGACTCTTTAACTCGTGGAGGCCTTAAGCCGTAGATCCTTATCTCGTAGACCTTTTAACTCGTAGAGTCTTTAACTCGTAGTGGCCTTAACTCGTAGATCTTTTAACTCGTAGAGTCTTTAACTCGTAGATCCTTAACTCGTAGGTCGTTCAGCCCTTGAATTGTTAGGTCGTGAAGACCTTGAGTCACACAGTTCTTGAGTCGTTGATCCACTGAGTCGGCCTGTCTCATGAACCGTTAACCATCTTGAGTCGTTAAGCTTATTGAGTCGTTAACCTTATTAAGTCGGCAACCTTGTTAAGTCGGCAACCTTATTAAGTCGGCATCCTTATTAAGTCGGTAAGTTGTTCCACTTGTTAGCTCGTTAACCCGCTTCATCAGTTAGGTCGTTGACTTCGAGTAGAAGATAGGTCGCTCCATTCTCTAAGTCGTATACCGTTTTGGACGGGGCGCTTCCCCCTAGACCCCTGCGACCTGACCGGGCAGGTCGATCACCGCAGCGGTGGCGTTGCCCCCGCACCCCCACCTTGGGGGGTTGGCACCCCCCCTGGACCCCCCTGGACCCCCCCTCCGTAGGGGATCTTATCTGAAAAGCCATTCAATAGAACTTGCTTTGTTGGGATGCTTAGTTGACTATTCTTCGAGACGAACTATCATTGGTTTCTCGGTCAATTTTTGATATCACGGCCATGCTGAAAAAGTGGAGTTAACAACCGTAATTTTTAAAGTCACGTATTCGGAATTTGGATCTTGAATCTAAGCGTGACATCCGGGGAAAATTTGATCGTTACCCGCTGTGCGATTCTTTTTTGGGGGATTTTCATTTTGAATCAAAATTTCTGCAGCTTTAAGGTGAGTATTTCTCACCAGACAAACATACCTATATATCCGTGATTTATCATAAGCGTATTTGTAAATTATTTATTAAATTTTATCTGCCTGTGATATAATGTATGTTGTTAAACCTCATTTTAAATTGACACCTCATCAGTTGTTTATCTATTATAATATTATTGCAGTAATACAATGTAATGCTTATTTACTGATTTAATCATCACTATAAGTTCCCTGTAAATTTGAGATTGTTATAGGCTGAAATGATAGGCCTGAACGATAATCATTTGTTCATTTATTTAATTGTTTAATTATTTATTTGTTAACTTGGGATTGCGGGTTTGAAATGATAGAACCCGGGATTTTGTAAATTGCGGATTGAAATGATATATATCCGTATCACTTGACCTAGGGTAGAAAACTATATACAGACCCATGGTTTATATAATATTTTTCTGAAATGTTTAAAAATATTTTAAATGGGAATTCATAATATTCTGGTTCAAATGTATTTAAAGGATTTTTATAAAATTTATAATGATTTTTGAATAAATCAAAATGTTAAATAAATAAATGTTTAAGTAAAATTTTTGGAATATAACTTATTTTGGGAAATTCTGAAATTTTGTTAAAAGTGAGTTCTAGTTAAGAAAATAATTGATAATAAGTTATATTTGGGAATTTAAAATTTGATTGTTAAGTTAATAATTTATTACAGCACTTAAATGCTGTCTTTTATAAATGAACTGTTTTGACTTACAGACTTTAGGTGGCATTTCGTAAATGCTACAGAAACTGAATTTTCGGATTGTCTAAAATAAATGGAAATAATCTTTGGGGAAAAAGGCTTAAATTTTGGAATTTAATATGTAATTAATAAAAAATAAGGAATTGACTTTAAATGGTTTTAAATGGAAGAATTTAACTTTTAAATGTGAGTTGAAAGGCAATTAATTCCTAAATAAATTGAATAGATTTAAAAGGTATTTTATATTAAATAAAATGACTGATGTTTAAATAAATGATGGTTGAAATGATATTATGGTATTGAAATGTATTTGAAACTTATTTTGATTTTTAAAGTATAAATACCATTTCTAAAAGTTGTAACCACGGGTTATAATAACGTTTGGTTGTTAAAGAGACCGGGATCGGATATTTGGCATACTCTCTGTCGATACCGAAAACCACTTTAACAACCGTGTACGCGGTGGAGATTCCAGAATGAAGTAGGATAGTGGTGACGGTTCCTTTGAGGTAAATACGTGGACCCGACTCCCGTGAGTTGGCATAAGGTGGCTAAACTGGAGCGATTGACGGATTAATGAGGTAGCACCTCTGGTCGGACGCACTTCTTCGTATGCCATTCTATTTCTTTTGTGATTGTTTTGGTGCGCACCTTTGATTTGGGAGTGTTGTTCGAGGTGGGCGGTAGCTGCGCGCTACGCGTTTCCATCGGTCCGGAAGCGTAATTGGTATATCTACCCTGGCATTGCCTAGTTGTGCCATGTCACCTACACTAGCGCGCCTTATACGATTTTGGTTTTGTACCAAACCTATGGAGTGCCCTCTGACGACGCCCATTACGGGGGAGATTACGGTACTGTATAGACTATGGGAATATATTATGTGTTAAGGTGGAAAATGTAAAGCCTTAACGCTATTTAAAAGTAAGTTTATTTTACTAATAGACACTATTACAATAGCGAAGTATTACTACATGGTAAATAGTTTAACGGATCCTTAGAGGATGGGCGGTCCCAAGCATCCTTTAAGTTACTTGCTTTATATTACACTACACTTGAATTAGCTTACACTATATAAGTATGTATGTCCTGACTCGAGTGTTTCTGTTTTATTTTACGCTCGGGTCAGCCTGAGTTGCAGTTCAGTCATCATCCCGGAGCTAGGACTTCTGTAGATCCTTTCAAGCTGCTGGCTTCTTTCTGTCCGTTATCTTATTTATGAAATCAAGACTTTGGGATTTTTTGATTTTCTATTTAATGATTTAAACTATATTTGGGATGGAAGACTTTGTAATTTGTATTTGTTGAGACTATTTTTAGTGGCTTCATGAACCAGTAAGTATTTTAAATTCCGCTGCGAGTATTCTATTTTTGTGTCTGTGATTCTGTGATTAATTATTACTGTATATTTTGAGGTTTGCCAAATTTTATTTACAACGCGGTATTTTGAACAATTCAAGTCCGACATGTGCGGATGCGAATGGTTGAAAATATCGGGTCGTTACATTTGGTATCAGAGCTTTGGCTCTAGGCAAAACTTAGAATGTATGGTAAATTTGATTTACAGAATCACTTTCATTCGAGCTTGAATCTCTTCCTTTTGATTCGATTTCCTTTGAATTTTGGAACGTTCCCTGCGGTTCCAAAGTTCATTCGTGTCCCTCACTATTCATTTTCTTTCGATTCTGGAGTATCCCATAACTCCACTTCGGATGATCTTTATAGTGAATTGGCGGTATCGCCAATATTCTAGTAATGGGGTGAAACTCCTTTACAACTAGCATTGATTCACCAGAGATTTATATTTATCCTCGGTTTATATGCTAGTATCTTTGGTTATTCCGAACTCTATCTCTTCAGATCGAATGTAGATTTACCCCAGAAAATCCACATCGATCTTATTCTTTAAGTCACGGTTGACCCGGTTAAGGTTGCCCGCGATTTATATAAACTTATCTAGTTCCTTGTTCTGCTATGTAATCATCGGATCTTCTGATTCCAATTTATCTTTAAATCAAAATTCTCTTTGATTTAAATCCATCAATTTGAATCTCTATCCTTGTTTTGAAAAATTTATTCCTATATTTGGGAAAAATCTAATATTATATATAAGTATAATTTTCAGAATTTTATAATTAATTTAACTAGTTGTCAAGAGATAATAGTGTTTGATTTTATTTATGGTTTTGTAAACCATTGGTTTTGTCTTATATAAATAATTGAATATAAACCAATGGTTATAAATTAATTTGGAAACAGAAATGAATTTAAAACCAGAACTTGAGGATTCAATTATCGATGGTTTCAAACCTTGTGTTTAAAATTTTAAAGGGAGATATTATTTAAAATATTTTCGAATAAAAATTTGTTTCCAAAGAATTTTAAAGGTTTAAAAATCAGTGCTCTTCTCCTTGTCGCTAGGAAATAATTTCGGTGATGACAGCAACATCATCGACATTCATTTTCGAGTTTCGAAGTGAAAAGACCATTCTGTAGTCTTGCTACAGTGTTACCTTGAAAATTTAATTGATTTAAATCTCTAAATATGACTTGATTTATAATACATAAATATATATTATTTAAATTTTATTTGACATATTATGTACATATATTTATTTGGGTTTTAATTCCTAAATTTTATCTTGAGGAATAATTTCAATAAAAAAATCAAAATTTTGAATAAATAATTCCAACTTGAGATAATTGAATTTGAAAGTTTTATATGTATAATACTCAATTTCATTTCAATATAACCTACCTTGATTTTCAGAAGTTAACAATGTAATTGGATAATATACAATATAAAAAGATTTATAAATAAAATTTGAGTGGTTATAATAAATGTTATACACTTAAACTCTAGTTATAAAAAGATTAACAGAGGAAAATAAAATTAAAGGGTAATGGAATAATTTTTAATATAAAATGATATTAAGGAACTAAGAATAAATTTAAACAGTTGTAATAAGTGTAAACACATTTGACATAGATGAGAAAAATATATTGAGAGAAATAAATCTAATTATAGTTTGGAATAAAGAAGAAACTAAATGGGGAATTTAGTTTATTTTGGGAAATGGTAAATTTACTTTAACAATTAAGTTAAATTACCATTTCAAATTTGGATTAAAATTAAACATTTTAAATTAGAATGTTATAATACCTTGTCTAAAATTTGGATTAAAAAAAAATGAATGATTTTTTTTAAGTGTAGGGATATTATACAAGTAAATATGTAAATAAATAAATGTTAAAATTTTAAGTATAAATAGATGAAATCAATGATTAATTTAAAATTGAATTTTTATTAGATTAATGATTCTAATTTAAGTTTCAATTTAGTTTTCTTTCAGGTTGTTTCTATTCCCCTACCTTCTTCCTTTTCGAGGACGAAAAGTTCTGAGTGGGGGACAGTGTAACAGCCCAAATTTTTAACAAGTATTTTTCACATGTATTTTAAAAACTTTGGGGTTTATTATATAAAAATCTAAATTTTAAAGTTATTAAAAATAAAAATAAAAATAATTGACCAAATTTTTAATTAAACAATAAGATCTCTGAAATTTTTACATGGTTAAGAATTAACTTTAATTTGGAAATTTGGGTTTTTGTCGAAGATGGTAAATAACTTAATTTCTAGCAAAATCAAGTTTTAATTAAGAAAACATTAATAGCTTAGGTGGTTAAGACATCTGGGCTATTCATGATTGGTCACGAGTTCGAGTCTCGGCATGGTCAGAATTTCGAATTTATTTTTTAGTGTATAAATGAACTAGGTAATTACGCGTTAAAAAGGGCGCCTAAATTTAGGGTATATATAAGAAAACGTATAGAATTTTAATCCGTTATTTCGGTATATTTTGGGCATAAAATATTATGGCTATGGTACACATTCTTAAAACTATAACCTTAGTGTAAATGAGTAAATTTATCAGTGGCATGTGTTTTTAGAGGGAAGGAATATTCTAGCGTTCAAATCAAATATGTTGCCTCTAAATTCAACGCATTACTTTAAAAATTTGATTTCCATAGATTTTTTTCCGTTCAACAAAATTTATTTCTTGCATTTTTCAAAACACAATTTTCTCCTAAATCTCAGTCATGCGCAGTATCCATTCTCCTATCTGCTTGCCTATTTCATATGCGTTTTTCTCTTTACTCATATCTCTTACGTTATTTGTCTCTTTCCAGTAAAATTTACTTCCCAATTTATATATATTTTAATTTGATCAAATCATTTCCAAAATGCTAAATAATAAATGAAAGTTTCACTTTGTTTAAGGATAACTCTAAATGGGATTTTTAATAAAAAAATAAAAATTGGATTATATACTTGCTTTAAAAATTTGTAATATTTGGTCCATTTGGATAATAAATCGCCTTTTTATGGTAATAAGAATCAGAGAGAGATGTAACCAAAGTTTTATCTTTTTAATTTAGTAATAAATGTTAAGAATTTATAGCATATTAATAAACAGATAATTTCGAATTTAAAAAGGGCACGCATTGTAATGGTATAAGTAACGTATAAACGTATAAATTAAAAATGTTACTTTTGCATAAATTTTTGGGCATATGGTAATGCGTCAGTTTGGCGTATTTTAAAAAAATTATATTTCAATATCTATATGGATTAATAAAATCAGTTAGGAGATTTCCAACCAAAACGTATTGATTTCGTGCCTATCCGTTTCTCTAAAATCATGCACTGATTAAGGAGATTCCCACTACCAATATTGTTTTCAAAATCGTGCTTCCCTTTCACGCAAATATCATCTGGAAAGAAATCAAACTTGCTTTCCTTGCGCGTGACATATCAGTGAAATTTATTTCCTTTAACATCTTTGTCATTTGCCTCTTTATAGAGATTTGATTTAAAAACTTTCACAAATAAATTTTATTCCACTTGCCATTCATTCCTCTCAATCAAATATAATTGCTTGCCTTCTAAAATTCAATCAATCAGAAAATTAAATTTCTTACCATTTTCTCTCCATGACATAAATCAACGCATGCATTCAAATCTGTCCTTGAAGTAGCATCCAAAGCAAATTAATACTTGCTGATTCTTTGTATATAAATCTCTCAGACTATAAAAATAGCACGCAACTATTAATTGGGAAAAAAAAGAGATATAACGTTGCAATCAAATTTTTCGTATATCTGGCAATAAATCACACATATATTATCTGAGAGAAAATCAAATTTGCCTTCCTTTGCGCGTGACATAAAATTTTATTCTTTTAACATTTTTGGCATTTGCCTCTTACCTTCCTTATCTATTATTTCTTGCGCATGTCCCTGTATTCATTTTTAATTCACGCATCAGAATGAATGCATTAAATCAAGAATTTTCGTATAACTTGGAATGGTTCAAATTCTTTCCTCTCTGCATTTAAAATCATTCGGACTTATCCATTCGAATGAAAGAAAATTGGCAATATTAATCACGTATAAATTATCTTCATCAATGCTTGCCGTTTCTTCTCTGCATTTAAACCTTGCTGATCAAACAATGCAAGCCTTATCCATTCAAATCTGGCAATATAAATCGCGCATATTTTTCAAGAAATCAAACTAAAGAAAACTGGAAAGAAATCACACATATATTTTTTCTTTTTCGCTTGCCTCTTCCTTAAATTTCCCAAGTTGTTTATCTATACATACACACCATACTCAGTTACAAAATTCCACTATCTTCTCTCTGTTTCATCTCATGAGCTTGCATACAATCAGGTAATATTTCTATTCCTCTTCTTCTTTTGTATTCTCTCTGTTTTCTTTCTCCCTCCCTTATATTTTTGTTTTCCTTCTTCAGTGTTTTTTCCTTTTCCTTTTCACCTTGGTAGGTTACTTCTCACTCCATATTTCTGCCGTCTTTGACTAAGTACATGCCTTTCTTTTCCCCCTGATAGTGTTGCCATGTTTTGCTGTGCATATCATATAGGAAGTCAAGCTTAGTTGCATTCTGTAGAGATTTCATGCGTGTGTTCCTGTAGTTGATATAGGTTGTTATAGCCATAATCAAAAAAAAAAGAAAAAAAGAAAAGAAAAAAAAAGAAAGACCATTGCCGAGCATAACCATATAATATCATTGAGCAGAACTGATAGAAGGCTTTCCAAATTTGAAAGAAGACATAGAATGTCAAAATGGGACGTGTTTTGCAAGGCATGGTTCATAAAATGGCAAAAGAATATAAAGAGTTTCATTTGAAGGCCTGCAATGCTTTGAAGCATATAGTTGCGTGGGATAGTTTGCATCTATGCATGGAGGACGTGTTATCTGAAAACTGAAGGGGAGGCGTGACAATAGGGAAAAGACTTTAAAAATATGGAGATGTTATGATGTGTGCATGTTTTGATTTGGAGTTTGGTAGAGACGTGTTTATCTAGGCAGAGACGCAAGTTTTGCATAGAATTCATATTTTCAAACTAGATAAGTAGGACATGCCGTTGGAAAAATTTACATATATATATAATAATAATAAATAGCATTGCCAAGCCTATGAAGTTGGGGTCGGGATGTGGGGTGAGGCAGTCGAGCAAAAGCTGAACCAAAATTTCTTTTACTCTATTCATTCCAATTGTCTCAAAATTTTTGCTTTGACCGTAAATTTTAAAGTCATGTATTCGGTATTTGGATCTTGAATCTAGGCGTGACATCCGGGGAAAATTTGATCGTTACCCGCCGTGCGATTCTTTTTCGGGGGATTTTCATTTTGAATCAAAATTTCTGCAGCTTTAAGGTGAGTATTTCTCACCAGACAAACATACCTATATATCCGTGATTTATCACAAGTGTATTTGTAAATTATTTATTAAATTTTATCTGCTTGTGATATAACATATGATGTTAAACCTCATTTTAAATTGACACCTCATCAGTTGTTTATCTATTATAATATTATTTCAGTTATACAATGTAATGCTTATTTACCGATTTAATCATCACAGTAAGTTCCCTGTAAATTTGAGATCGTTATAGGCTGAAATGATAGCCCTGAACGATAATCATTTGTTCATTTATTTAATTGTTTAATTATTTATTTGTTAACTTGGGATTGCGGGTTTGAAATGATAGAACCCGGGATTTTGTAAATTGCGGATTGAAATGATATATATTTGTATCACTTGACCTAGGGTAGAAAACTATATACAGACCCGTGGTTTATATAATATTTTTCTGAAATGTTTAAAAATATTTTAAATGGGAATTCATAATATTCTAGTTCAAATGTATTTAAAGGATTTTTATGAAATTTATAATGATTTTTTAATAAATCAAAATGTTAAATAAATAAATGTTTAAGTAAAATTTTTGGAATATAACTTATTTCGGGAAATTCTGAAATTTTGTTAAAAGTGAATTTTAGTTAAAAAAATAATTGATAATAAGTTATATTTGGGAATTTAAAATTTGATTGTTAAGTAAATAATTTATTACAGCACTTAAATGCTGTCTTTTATAAATGAACTGTTTTGACTTACAGACTTTAGGTGGCATTTCATAAATGCTACAGAAACTGAATTTTCGGATTGTTTAAAATAAATGGAAATAATCTTTGGGGAAAAAGGCTTAAATTTTGGAATTTAATATGTAATTAATAAAAAATAAGGAATTGACTTTAAATGGTTTTAAATGGAAGAATTTAACTTTTAAATGTGAGTTGAAAGGCAAATTAATTCCTAAATAAATTGAATAGATTTAAATGGTATTTTATATTAAATAAAATGACTGATGTTTAAATAAATGATGGTTGAAATGATATTATGGTATTGAAATGTATTTGAAACTTATTTTGATTTTTTAAGTATAAATACCATTTCTAAAAGTTGAAACCACGGGTTATAATAACGTTTGGTTGTTAAAGAGACCGGGATCGGATATCTGGCATAATCTCTGTCGATACCGAAAACCACTTTAACAATCGTGTACGCGGTGGAGATTCCAGAATGAAGTAGGATGGTGGTGACAGTTCCTTTGAGGTAAATACGTGGACCCGACTCCCGTGAGTTGGCATAAGGTGGCTAACACAGGAGCGATTGACGGATTAATGAGGTAGCACCTCTGATCGGACGCACTTCTTCGTATCCCATTCTATTTCTTTTGTGATTGTTTTGGTGCGCACCTTTGATTTGGGAGTGTTGTTCGAGGTGGGCGGTAGCTGCGCGCTACGCGTTTCCATCGGTCCGGAAGCGTAATTGGTATATCTACCCTGGCATTGCCTAGTTGTGCCGTGTCGCCTACCCTAGCGCGCCTTATACGATTTTGGTTTTGTACCATACATATGGAGTGCCCTCTGACGACGCCCATTCCGGGGGAGATTACGGTACTGTATATACTATGGGAATATATTATGTGTTAAGGTGGAAAATGTAAAGCCTTAATGCTATTTAAAAGTAAGTTTATTTTACTAATAGACACTACTATAATAGTGAAGTATTACTACATAGTAAATAGTTTAACGGATCCTTAGAGGATGGGCGGTCCCAAGCATCCTTTAAGTTACTTTCTTTATATTATAGTACACTTGAATTAGCTTACACTATATAAGTATGTATGTCCTGACTCTAGTGTTTATGTTTTATTTTACGCTCGGGCCAGCCTGAGTTGCAGTTCAGTCATCATCCCGGAGCTAGGACTTCTGTAGATCCTTTCAAGCTGCTGGCTTCTTTCTGTCTGTTATCTTATTTATGAAATCAAGACTTTGGGATTTTTGGATTTTCTATTTGATGATTTAAACTATATTTGGGATGGAAGACTTTGTAATTTGTATTTGTTGAGACTATTTATAGTGGCTTCATGAACCACTAAGTATTTTTAAATTCCGCTGCGAGTATTCTGTTTTTGTGTCTGTGATTCTGTGATTAATTATAACTGTATATTTTGAGATTTGCCAAATTTTATTTACAACGCGGTATTTTGAACAATTCAAGTCCGACACGTGCGGATGCGAATGGTTGAAAATATCGGGTCGTTACAAGTCGTGTCGCTCATCTCGTCTTTCGTGGCGCTCTTTATAGGCGTGCCTTTCACGAGCTTTCCTTGCTGCTCTTTCTTCGTCAGTTTCCTAAGAGGCAGGAAGATACCTCCTGGGGTCGTAAGCACCGCGCTTCCCATAACGCTGGAAATCATCGTAATAAGAGCCACTTCTTCCCATTGGAGAATCTGAAAATGAAGAAAAGATAAACTCAGAAATCTTGAAAGAAAGAGAATTGAATGCATATAAGTGCTAAAAAGTCCTAAGTGTGTGTGACGTGTAAACTACGTGTGTCGAATCACGAACCACTCCTGGGTTGAGAGGTGAGAACGGATTTAACAGCTAGTATCAATTCTTGAGATGAGGGAGTCCGTTGTAGAACGGATGTCGCTTCGACTGCCGAAGAAGTAACCTTAGCAGTGATAGGATCATCTTTGAAAAGCTCCTGCGAAGTAATCATCAGGTCGCTCAACCCCTCAAATGTATCATCACCGCTGTGCCTAGCGGGACTTGTTCTCTCAGCTCCTTCGCCACCAGATCTCCGGGATTGTTGAGGAAGCTCCTCTTCTTCGATGACCTAGGGAAGTGAATGTTTGACGAATGACCCCGCGACATCAAACGAAGTAGAACACTTTACCAGGGAAGCCTCAACAGCATGTTGTTTCAGTGCAAGTTCTCCAACGGGGACTGGGGCATCCGATGTTTTTACTGGAGACTCGGGAACTTCATGAGGTTGGGTAAAACGAGAAGGGTACAAAATCCCGTACTGGTGCAGAAATTCATCTTTCAGCAAAAACTTAATACTTCTTTCTTCAACCGGCACGACACTTAATCTATCAAAAGTCGTTTCGTGGCTGGGATTTCTAGAGGGAGGAGGAAGTGCTGTAAAAGAAAAGAATGAAGTTAGCACTTAACAATTCGGATCTTGAAAAGCTGAAACGGAAAGAACAGGGATGAGCAATCTTACTTCCTTTTCTCCGGATGGCATAAAACCCTAGAGGACAGCGGACGAAGAAGAATTGATTCAGAAAGCCGTGAGCACTTTCGGAAAGATCAGTAATAAGTTTACGATTTCTGGCACTTCTCACGAGTATAAAGAAGGGGTGGTCTTTATTCTTTGCAAATGAGCATAAGTAGCAAATTTCTTCAATGCTCGGAAGACGGTTAAGTGTCCTCTTGAATAAAACACATAACCCCATCAGGATGGCATAGCCATTGGGATGTAGCTGAAAGGGAGAGATGGTTAGCCGGAAAAGGAGTCGATGAAGAAATTCATTGAAAGGAGGAATGGCACCACAAAGGCACATCTGACGGTTGACGGCGACAAAACCAAGAGGTCGCCTGTCGGCGGTATCATTTAGGCCAGGAAATCTAGCATCCTCTTCGGCAATCCCAAATTGAATACGTAGTTCATTGATGTCCGCTGACTCAAGGTTGTTGGAGTTCTCTCCGGAGGATCGACCAATGGGTCAGCTATCGGGGAGACTCCTTCGGATTGCTCGATTATCTCTTCTTGATAAGACATTCTACACAAGGAAATGGATATTCAAATATGAAGGTGTACGTTTCCTAAATGTGTGAAATGTTGTGCAGAACCAATAAAAAGACAAGAAAATATAACTGAAATTAAACTAATTAATGGTTGTCAGCTAAAAAGCTTCAGGGCTTGTTGTTTTAAGTTCAAGTACAGTGTTGGAGCAAACAAATTTGCTTTGGTTGGTTAATTCAACATTGCTTTAATACTTTACTTGAGTTTATTGATTCACAACATTTCATATAGTTTCTTTAAGTTGATTATCTTTTATCGACTATTTGATGTGGGCTGTCAATGGCAGTATATTCGTCCCATTTTCTGCAAATGTTGTATTTAACAGGTTATTAGCTTACAAGTTAATATAGTCTATAAAGGAGTACGACAAGTTCGAGTAATTCATTCTAGCTGTTCGAGTTAGAAGTACAGTCAAGTTCTATCAAAATTTTGAAGCTTTTAAGTTTAGTTCAAGTCCTTAAGTCACAATCCAAGTCAAAAAACTTCTCTAAGTTCTAGGTCGCTCACGACCTAACAGATTGGATTGAGATTGGTCTAGGTCGCAAGAAGCAACTCAAAAATCGTTTTTCATATGTCATTCACACGACCTAAAAGCTTAAGTCGCAAGAAGTTAAGCCACCATCAAGTGCCTAAGTGTTAGCTCGTCCGCGACCTAAGGCCTATGCCACAACGAGTTAGGTCGCAAGCGAGTTAGGCCGCAAGCAAGATAGATTGAAGGTAAAATAGGTCGCGCGTCTTGTGATCAAGCCAATGAGACTAAGGTCGGCTGAAGTTCCTCAACCAATTATCTCCTAACACTCTTTGCTCCTCATCACTCAGCAAGTTACCTAACAAACCCATTAACCCGATAAACTTCTATCAATCACCTTCCCAGTGAAATCCATCATCTTTCGACACCACTAAATCGCCCAAAACCGGCTTAGATCACCTCAGATCCATCATATATCCAATGCGTTACCGTGTTCTTGTGAATTAAAACGTCAACGCGTCCTATGGCGATCAAAGACCGGTTGAGACATGATTCATAGTAAAACATAGCACATGAAGAAAGGATTCATGTTTCGACGATGGCCGTGATTGGGTATCGATTGGAATTACTTACATGATATAATACTAAAGATGGATTGACGGTTGAGTAGATCGAATTTGCCTTTGAAAGCTCGAAAACTCGTTAATGGCGGAGCAAGTTGTTAGAACAGATAAGTAAAAGGGGAAGGAACGAGATAACAGTTATATAAGGTGAATGGGCATACGAGTTAAGTTATCTCTTAAGTCGCTCATGACCTAACAGAGTTATGTCAAAGTACACGACCTATGGTATAGGCATATACTTCGAGGGGCAAATGTTAACTCCACTCTTACACAGTTCAACGACTTAAAAAGATCGGATGGACCAGCGACCTACGACTCAACGGGTTAGCGACTTATGTGAAGGCGCGACCTAACTACCAAAGGGAGTAAGCGACCTAACACATAAAGTGAATCAGCAAGATGAGCGACCTAGCGCACCAACGACCTATGGACAGAGGCGACCTAGCGACTTAAAGGTATACACGACCTAGCAGCTAAGTGGATCTAACGACCTAACCAGTGAAGCTACCTCGCGACCTAACTACTGAAGCAAAGTCCCGACCTAATGAAATGAGCGACCTAAGGATGGAGGGGTCTTAACGACCTAAAGAGCTTACGCCTTTAAGGCTCCTACAACCTAAGTACCTAAAGGTGTACGCGACCTAGCGAGTTAATAAGGGAAGCGACCTAACGGGAATAAAGTTCTCTAGCGACCTACGACTTATACCTAAGTTGCTCATGACCTAAGCTTACCAGAGGAGCCTCCTATGCCACTTTACACTTAGGTCGGCTACGATCTATGACTGGCCAGTTTCTCCAGAGCAACCAAGTATACCGTGTATAAGCTGTAAGCGGCTCCACTAGGTCCCCAACGACCTACGACCTATCAAGGTCGCTTGCGACCTACGACCTAAATCCAAGCTCACCCTATAAATACGACACTAACTCCAACATTCAAGGGATCTTTTTTGGCTCATTCTTGGAATGCCGATACTCTGCTGAATTCTCGACTCACTCGACACTTCAAACACGAAAGGCATCTTAACTAATTTCAAGAGGAAATCTAATACAATTAACATGGATTCAAAGAATTCTTCTACATTGGAGTTCTAGTCGTTTGTCTCATCAGTATTGTAATTGAAGAATGTTGTAAAGTTGTAATTGACTCAGTAATAGAGAGGATTAAAGTGGACGTAGGCTTAACCTGAAGCCGAACCACTATAAAACTGTTGTCTTTTGCTGCTTTTTCTGTGACTTTCCTACTTGCTTTTAATTCCCGTGTTCACGGGTGGTGCTTTCACTTAATCTCCACATACACCGGGGTGTTAGCGTTCAATTTTTAGAGTTAACACCATTGACTACGAATGTACATTCCCTTGATAATCACTTGACATAATATGAGTTAGGGACTTGCTTCCGCTCAATCTCGTAGATGGGTTTGGTCGTTAACAAGGAACGGGAGGTAGATCTCCAGGATAAGGCCGTTAGCTACCATTATTCTTCACTTAAACAGGCCTACCCTCAGATTCATTAGGCTTTTTGACTGAAAGTTCATGGCTTTACTAAGGGCTTTTATCTAACCTTGGACCTGCTATTATCTAAATGTTGATGGAACCCCCATCCAATTGGGATTTGACTCTTACTACGACACTGGGTAAACGGGGGGGCCCGAAGGCGAGCGTTAGTGAGGTGCTAACTTAGACTTTTCTTTCTCTTGGGTACAATGGTCGAGACAAAAACCCAAGTCGTGATCATAGACTAGTCACGCCACTCCCTCGTCCTTTTAATCGAACTCGCGAAACGAGGAGCGAAGTTGTGCGAAGCAGAGAGGAAGATCAGTCATTTTGCCTAGTAAATCAAAAACTATCCATCGAAACTGATCTAGTTGAGCCACAAAGCCCGTGCAAATTATATATATACCTTCATTCTATCAATAAGACAAAGGAAGGTGTAAATTAAAGGTGCATAGATCTTGGCTACAAGTCGTTAGTCTTAGGTTCCCTATTGTATGCAGAATATATTAATAGGTCGATCCCTAAATCATTTGGTTCCTAGAAATAAAAGACTAGTGCGATTAACCAACCGGAGATGGAAATTCGCTATGGCCACAACCTCTTGACTAGTGTGTCAACTGTTGCATGAGAGTTCATTGGGCCTAATCGACTGGGGTTCAGATGGATCTAATTATTGTATTGAAACAAGTATGCCGGGAAAGCTAAACCAAGGCATGCGAAGTGAGCGGCAAGGGCGCTATAACAATCAAGAATTTAGGTCCCAGTATATTAATTGGGGTATGACCTGAGATGGTTGGATTCATTTTAGTCAATCTCCCTTGGAAATTCAATCCAAACAGAAATCTATAAGTCAATTGCCCAGTATATTAATTCTCAACATACCTATGGTCCTTTGGCCCCCTCATCAGTAGATCAATGGTAGAAATATACCTCTCATGTTCCAGCTGACTCCGCCTATTGTATGATCCTTCTTTCACGGGTCACCAGACTAATTGATATTACCAATCGCCAAGAGGAGAAAGAACTCTGAGGGCGTGGATTGACTACTATTGGGAAGTTGGTTTCTACCATGGAAGTCAAAAATATGTTCACTAATTCCGGACACCTTTTCCCGAGCCAGAACAGATAAAGACCTTTTGCTCTGCCATAATTTAGATGCATTCCAAGCCGATAAACATGTCAAGTCAAGTCGAAATCAATCATTTCTTAGGTCAAGAAAAGAATGAAATAGAAAATAAGTCTCTCTTGCGCTTCTGACCTCGACTTCATGCCCTCTCTCTATGTTTGAGCTTCCTCTCCCATCTTCTGGCTATCCGAAATAAAAGAATGACTTCCGGACCGCGATAGGTAGTCCCGACTAGCGTAGATCAATCAATCAAGTCTGAAAGAAATTCGAAGCAGTTCTCACTTGTGCACTTGTCTTTTTATACTTATTGGTATTGATAGCATAGATTCTTATTTCCCAAAGGGATTGTTCAACTAGAAATAAGTGAGTGATCCTGTGCGGGTGTTAAGAAGAAAGTCGGCCACCACATGGACTAGAGATGAATGATACTCCGATTACCCACTTCGCTTCTTTGTCGACCCCTATTGGTATAGATATACCACTATAGTTTCCCCTGAAGAAAAACCTAAGCCCCCCATACAACATACTCAGTCTGATCTTTCCTCGAATAATCATAAGTCGGATAAGATATGACATGAATGGACAGGGCAACGAGACAATGAGTTACTAAGTGGAACTCAGCAAACTAATTCCTAAGCAACCTAGCATTGTCAGAAGACCTCGAAGGAAAAGAAAGGTGCATAAGGAAAGAATGAAGCAAGGTCCTTTTAGATTCTGATTGTGGGGTGTTAACGCTAAAATTTGAACGCTAACTCCCCGGTGTATAAAGTGTAGTTGTGAAAGCACCACCCGATGATTCGGGAACAGAGTATAAACAGAAGATCACAGAAAAAACAGTGAATAACAACGATTTTATAGTGGTTCGGCTTAAGGCAAGCCTACGTCCACTTTAATTCTCTTTATTGCTAAATCGATTACAACTTTACAACAATCTTTAATTACAATTATGACGAGACAAACAACTAGAACTTTGGTAGAGAAGAATTTTTCGAATCCATGTAGATTGCGTTAGATTTTCCCTTGAAGTTAGTTGAGATGCCTTTCGAACTTGAAGTGTCGGGTGAGTTGAGAATTCAGCAGAGTATTGGCGCGTGAAGTGATTGGCCAAAAGTCCCTTGAATGTTGGAGATGGCTTTCTATTTATAGGCAAATCTGTTTGAGAATTTTTCCCAAGTCCTGAGTCGCCACCGACTTAAATTGGGTCGTGGACGACTTAACTAGTTGCAACCGGTTTAAAGCGAGGCCGGGCTTCACAGAGGCATTTTCGTTCAATTTCCAAGTCGCCTCCGAGCTAACTCCTCCCCTTCCTAGTAACACGACATCGGATTCTTCATTCAGTGGCTTTTAGGTCACGGCCGAGTTAGTCTGGTAAGTCGTAAGTCGCGACCCAACTGATGAGTCCAAGGTCGTGTACGAGCTAAGAGGTCACTGTGCCCTGCAGCGGCATTGACTTGCTTTGCTCAATTCATGTCCGGCCTAACATTGGTCATAGGTCGGCTGCATTTTAGGTCGGTAACCTTGCCAAGGCATTAAATCGGCATCCAAGTTAAAGCTTTAGGTCGGCATGCCCCTCTAACCTGCTAGGTCGGTAACCTTATTAAGGTGGTTAAGTCGGCGACCTTGTTAAAGTGGTAGATCGGCACCTCTCTTAGGTCTTAGGTCGGTCTCCCTTTGAAGCCTTAGGTCGGTCTCCCTTTGAAGCCTTAGGTCGGTCTCCCTTTGAAGCCATAGGTCGGTCTCCCTTTGAAGCCTTAGGTCGGTCTCCCTTTGTTGAATCGGCAGAACATTGGCTCGCTCATTATTCTGGATCGGTGAGCCACGGCCGAGGCGGGGTTAACATTTGCCCCTCGAATACACGCCTAATGGTTAGGTCGTGTGCTTCGATAGCCTTCAACTCGTCACTTTTAAGTCGGTAGGTCGTATGCGACCTAACAGTTAGACTGTGCGTGTCGCTTCAAGTCTTCCATTGCAGGGTATAAGTTAGCCTTCTTCCTCTTTCTTCGTCACTTACTCTCTTGCTTAATTCCGCCATTGAAGTATTCTCAAATTCCTAAAGGCGATTTCATCCCAATTGATCACCGATAACCTCTACTATCCATCGCGTAAGTAATTTCACTCTTCTCTCGATCGTAGATTACTGTCAATTCATTAGTCCTGCCGCTCGAATTCGAATCGTCTTCTTGAGCAATGCTCCACCACGAATCCCATCATATTTGTAGTTGACGAAGCTTAGGTTGCTCAAGATGATCGCTGATTCAACGAAGGCAGTTTACCACCTCGAGTTCGATGATATCTGATGGCAGAATGCTGGATTTATAACGATTTCGAGTTGTTTAATTGGGTGATTCGATGGCATGAGTAGAGGCGGCTGCTGATGAAATGGTTATTGGGGTAACGGGTTGAATGCCATGAGATGTTGGTTCGGGAACGAGTTAGTGAGTTTAGGTGACTTAGTTTTTGGCCGACCTGGCTCTTAAGCCGTGGCCGAGATAATACATGGAGAAATTCCTGTCTGTCGAATCGGATCTTGCTTTCTTATCTCCCCCTTGCGACCTAGAGGAATGAGTTGCCGAACTAAACTATTCAGGCTTCGACCCGCTACCGACTTAGTACTATCCTGCAAGAGACTTTTAAACCGTAGCCGAGTTGACCCTTGGGAGAAAATTGCCAACTTCTGCTGATCCAACCTTTAAACCGCAGCCGAGTCGACCCTTTGAGGAATTTCACACCATTTTTTGAATCGTAGCCGAGTTAACACTTAAGCTTTGGGCGTGTTGATATTTTAAGAGCATAGATCCACTTTGAGTTTCTGACTCGAACTGCCAAACTAAGTTGCCTAAATTTTGAACTGCCCCAACTTTAAGTTTGTTTGAATCTCATTGTATTATTTCACAGATTGCATTAACTTATAAGCTGCCAACCTGCTGAAAATAACAAACAAAGAAACCAAGGCGAGAATACTGCCATTGACTGTCTACATCAAATGACAGATTAGTCGAGATGAAACAAGCAACTTAAATATATTGCATGAAATGTTTGTGAATTAATCAACTAAAGTTAAACATCGATGCAAAATAACAATTTGAACTGATTTATCTGCATCAACATTATACTTGCATATTTAAGCTTAAAACAATAGTCCCTGGGTTTCATAACTAACAAATGCTTGCTAGTTTCCATTCCAGTTATATTTGTTTATTGCTTTGTTAATTTTACACAACACCTCACACATTTTAGGAAACGTGCACCTTGATGTTTGAATATCCAGTTATTTATGTAGATTGACTTCCCATCAAGAAGAAATGGCAGCTCAAGAGGAAGAAACTTTTCCGATAGCTTTACCTATAGAGAACCCTCCAGAGAGAACTCCAACCATTCTAACCCCGAGAGCATTTACTCAACTGCGCACTCAATTTGGTTTTACTGAGAGTGATGTCCTGCTCCCTGGGCCAAGTGATACTGCCGACAATCCTCCCCGTGGCTTTATTGCAATCAATCGTCAGATGTGTTTAAGCAGAGCGATCCCTCCTTTTAATGACTTTCTCCGAATTCTTCTCCTTCGGTTGTCAATCTCTCCGTCCCAACTTCATCCTAATGGTTATGCCATCTTGATGTGGTTGTGCGTTTTGTTCAGAAGAACTTTTGATCGCTTACCGAGTTTTGAAGAAATCCGTTATTTATGCTCGTTTGCAAAGAGTAGAGATCATCCTTCCCTTATAATTGTGAGGAGTGCTAGAAACCGCAAACTTATTTCCGACCATACCGAAAGCGTTCATGGATTTCTGAACCAATTTTTCTTTGCTCGCTGTCCCCAGGGTTTTATGCCGATTGGAGAGTAGGAAGTAAGATTACTTGTCTCCATTTTTAAACTTTCTCGAGATCCGAATTACCAATTGCTAATTTCATTCTTTGCTCTTTTCAACACTTCCTCTTCCCTCTAGAGATCCGGTCCATAAGCAGACTTTCGATAGATTGAGTGCTGTGGCTGTAGCAGAGAGAAGCTTCAAGTTTTTGTCGGGGGATGAATTATTGCACCAATACGGGCTTTTGCATACTTCTCGTTGTACACATCCTCATGAAATCCCAGACTCCCCGGCTAGAGCATTGGATGCCCCAGCTTCTACAGATACACCCAAACCAAAAGGACCTGCTCCCGAGGCTTTGCTAGTGAAATGTTCCACTTCTGTTGATGTTGCGGGGCCATCTGACGAAATTGCCCCGGTTATTGAGGAAGAGGAGCCTCAAGGATCTCCCCGACGTTCACAGAAATCCGGCGAAGAAGCCGAGAAAACTAGCCTTGCCAAGCAGAGCAGGGATGATACTTTCGAAGGGCTGAGCGACCTTTTTGCCACCTCGCAAGAAATCTTTAAAGATGATCCTATCACTACTGGGGTTTCTTCTTCAGTAGTTGAAGCAACTTCTGTCCTGCAGTAGACTCCGTCAACTCAGGAGTTGACACCGACTATTACACCCACAACCACTCCTCAATTAAAGAGCGGTTCGTAGTTTGATGCGCGTAGTTTGCACGCCACACACACTTAGAATTTCTTTTCGGGACTTTTATGTTTCACACTTTTTATACTTTGAAGACCTCTAAAACTTATCTTTTTTTTATTTTAGATTCTCCGATGGGGCGCAGCAGCTCATACTACGATGATTTCCAGCGCTACCGGAGGCGTAACCAATATGATTATAGGCGTTACCTCCCCTCTTACAGAGAATCTGATGAAGAAAGAGCCGCCCGAAAGGCTCAAGAGAAGAGGGCTCAAGAGGAGCGCTACGAAAGAAGAGAGAGGGAAGAGCGTCACGATTCTTCACAGAGAGCTAACGAATCCCATAAAAGAAAATCCCATGATGACAGAGGAAAAGGTCATGTGGTTGAAGATTCAAGCAAGCGAGCCCGACATGGTGAGAAGCACACCACTACATCTCCTGAAAAGGTTACCGCCCCTGCCTCGCTTGATATTCCTTCCGGCTCTCCCGCTCTTGGGAAGTCAGACATCCAAACTATAATTAGCAGACCCAAATTCCAAGTTGGACCGGGTCCTGCCACTTTGCAAAGTCGATTTCCTCAGTGGTGTCTGAAGGGAGTAAGGTTTGGCCTTGACTTGGTCCCCATTGACAAGTCTTCCATGTTACGAAACCTTGACGCCGTTAAGCTTGATATTGAGAGGATGTCGAACTAGCAGAAACTTGTTGACGAGCTTCAGAGGGTTAATCGTGCAAACATAGAGGCCATGCTCACCATGGAAAATGATAAAGCTAAATGGCAAAAGGTGCTCGAGCAACATGACACCGAGATGAGAAGCATTTCTTCTTACAATGAGGAGCTTGAAGCAAAAGTTGAAGAACTGAAACAAGAGCTTGCTGCTTCCTCTACTTCTTATTCTCAAAAAGAAGAAGTGCTCCTCAAACAAGTGAGGGATGCCCATGCTGGCCAAAGGGATGCCGAAGACAGGCTCGAAGTGCAGAAAAGAATTAGCGAGGGCTATGTCGCTGGCATTGAAGAGCTTCAGAAGAAAACCAGCTCCCAAGAGGCGGAGATTCAAATGCTGAAGCTTCAACTTTCTAAAGCTGAAATGGAGCGTGATGAGGCCGTTGCCGGCAAAATTGCAGCTGAAGATTCTCACGAGGCAACGAAGGCCAACATTAGCTCAACATTATTTGATTTCTATCTGCACAGCATTTTGGGGCGTGGTAGCCTCGCCTTTCTAGGCCCTAAGTATGAAATTACACTAGCTGAAGTTTGGGAGGCAGCACTGATATGCTCGGTGGTAAAGGCGCTGGCTACGCTGAGTCGGCTCTTGAAGAGCATTATCTTGATGATGATGCTCGCGTCGCTCTTGCTAAGGGGAGAGAACAACTTGCAAGATTGAGAGCCGAAACAGCGGCAGGAGAACATTCAGGAAAAATCACCTCAACTACTCCAATTCAACCTTCTCCTTCAGCCGAAATTGATATTATTGGTTCTAGTTCTCATTCCCCATCTCCTACTAAAGTCACCACTGATATTACAAGCATACAAGGTGGAGATGAGGGCGGCGAGAGTGCCGAGGCACAGGCTTACGAAGTTGACATCAGGGAACCGACTTCTGCAGGTAACCGTACTGACAATCTTGCCCAAGTAGACTGCTCATCTGTTTCTTATGAACTTGATGGGCTTTTTGACTACTTCTTAAATCTCAGCGAACCTTTATCTCCGCTTTTTGCTGACTTAAACTTTTTTCCTTCTGTAGAGAAAACATCGGGCATTGTTCAGGCTTCTCCTCCTCCAATTATTCCTTCTCCGCCTCCTAAGGTCACTCCTCCGTCTGCCTCGCAACCCGGGTCACAGGAAGAGCAAATAGAAGCCCTTCACGGATTAGATGATCCCGTTGCTTCTCAAGATCCGAAAGGAGAAGAAACTAAAGGAAGCGAGAGGACACCAGAACCCACTGGCTCCGACACTAAACCGTTATCCAAACTTCTTTCTCCAGGGAGTGGGCCTTCCTCCAAGAAGAGAGGGAAGCAGGCAGTGTCCAAGAAGAAGAATAAGAAGGAATCATTAACTGGCGGAGAAGAGACGGAAGAAAGTCCGATCGAGCCCCTTTCTCCTTCATCCCCTACCCTTACAAGCCGACCTAAAAAGTTGGTCATTCGGCCAGGTGCGGGCTCGAAAGGTGGGCGGAAGAAGAAATGATGGCTCTGGTTCGGTGGATTTCATATCACTCTTTTGCCTCTTTTTTTTTTGCATGCATTGACCGGAAATTGTGCGGGTACCGGCCCCCCGCTTTTCTTTTGTTGAAACCTGTACGTGTATATAAAATAGTGTTGGATAAAATGATTCTTTTTCTTTGTATAAACTTCTGTCTATATCTGAGAATGCATTTACTATTTATTTTTGTACAAGTTTCTTTGTACGATATTGCAGTGAGCTTGTGGTACATATTGTTCGAGCGCAATTTTACCGATGTAGTTACGCCATGATGCCCCTTTACTATAAGCCCATTGTAATATTTTATTTTATGAGGAACTTGTGCTTTTATTTTTAGAGAATAATTATTCCACATTTGGAGGAATATGATTTCATTAAAAAAAATAGAGCACAAATAAGTTTCTTCGCTTCAACTTTCGAAGATATCACTCTTTATTTTGTGCATATACACATTTTATTGAATGAAATCTTCTATGTGGTAAAGCGGGTATTTGTAAAGTGCTTCAACTTCTTTTTGAGGAAGAGAATTTTCTAGAATAAGTAATTCACTCTTCCTTTGAAAGTTAAAGTGTGCTCTTAATGAGGATTTTTTTTTACTTGCCACAGTAAAGGGCTTCTTGATTTTTGTTTCTTTGAAAAGTTGCACCTCTGAGGAAAACTTTTTCACGTTTCAACACTTGGAAGTTTTGCTTCAATCTTGGTGAAACGTGTGCCACCGAAGAGGTCTTTTCTGCTTGATTGTGCCTCCGGGAGGAGGTCTTTTCATTTCTGCCTCTGGGAAGAGGTCTATCTGTCTTATTGTGCCTTTGGGAAGAGGTCTTTCTGTTTCTATTTCTTGGGAGAGGCTCTCTCTTTTTTTTTTTTAAGCATTTCATCTCCGGTGAAGTGAAACTCCGAAGAGCGGTTGTTACACTTCAACTCCTGGCGAAATGGGCCTCCGAAGAGGGCTTTTATTTTGTTTTACATTTCAACTCTGGTGAAGTGAAATTCCGAAGAGCGGTTGTAACACTTCAACTCCTGGTGAAATGGGCCTCCGAAGAGGGCTTTTATTTTGTTTTACATTTCAAATCTGGTGAAGTGAAATTCCGAAGAGCGGTTGTAACACTTCAACTCCTGGTGAAATGGGCCTCCGAAGAGGGCTTTTATTTTGTTTTACATTTCAACTCTGGTGAAGTGTAATTCCGAAGAGCGGTTGTAACACTTCAACTCCTGGTGAAATGGGCCTCCGAAGAGGGCTTTTATTTTGTTTTATATTTCAACTCTGGTGAAGTGAAATTCCGAAGAGCGGTTGTAACACTTCAACTCCTGGTGAAATGGGCCTCCGAAGAGGGCTTTTATTTTGTTTTACATTTCAACTCTGGTGAAGTGAAATTCCGAAGAGCGGTTGTAACACTTCAACTCCTGGTGAAATGGGCCTCCGAAGAGGGCTTTTATTTTGTTTTACATTTCAACTCTAGTGAAGTGAAATTCCGAAGAGCGGTTGTAACACTTCAACTCCTGGTGAAATGGACCTCCAAAGATTGCCTGGAAGTTACTCTCTCATGGTTGGAGGGTCATGACTCCTCCAATCTTTTTTGGTTGAGTAGAGAACTTTCTTTTTTGCGGCATATGCTTCGTTAGAGGTCTTTATCCTCCGAAGAGTTGTGCCTCTGAAGAGGACTTGTGCCTCCGAAGAGGGCTTTAGTTGTTCCTTGTCCACTTGCTTATGCCTTTTTAGTGATCCTCTATATATATAATTTTTTTTAAGCCTGCACTCCCTTCTCTTACAAATAATCTGTTTAATCCAAAGAAGTGTACTTCATTGCTAGGCCAGTTCACGAGAACGGACATAAGCTTCTTAATCGGATGTTTGTTTGTTCAAACTTCTCAATTTATTAGCTAAAGCCCGTTTTCGGCGAAATTATTGACCGTTCAATTGAAGCTCTTCTTATCTAGGATTTAAGCTCGGGAATTTTGTGACTTGGAATTTGTTTGTTGAATGATAACAAGAATCACTTGGTCTTGTAATGTGCAAGTTTTGTTTTCGTTGCCTGCAAAAATTAAAATCGACATTTCAGTAATACATTTAATGTACTTTTCATGTCGAAAATAAAGCAGACATGTAATAATGATAAGGAACACAAGATTTATAGTGGTTCGGCCAAGAATTTGGGCCTACATCCACTTTATAGTCTTTCATTATTCACTTGCATCGGTTTTACAATCGCTTTCAATTACAGGAATCATACATTCATAAATCTTTTTACAATATTTCAACAAAGCTATCAAGCAAAGTATGGACGCAAGTGATTGCTATTCCAAGCTCTTGGAATTTGATCTCCTTCGACAGTAGTGAGTTTGAATGTGCCGTCAAGAAGCTTCTGACCTATGACATATGGTCCTTCCCAATTTGGCCCAAACACACTTGTCGCTGTCATAATTCTCTTTAGGACTAGATCTCCAATTTCAAAGCTGCGTTGGCGAATTTGGAATTGAAACGTCTGGCTATCCTTTGCTGATGAGATGCGACTCTGAGCTCAGCCTCTTCTCTTTTTTCATCAAGGAGATCTAGTGCCTCAAGCTGTAGTTTTTCATTCTCCGCTTGATTGAAATGGATTCTTCAATGTGAAGGGACCTCTGTTTCTACCGGAATCATTGCATCTGATCCGTATGCCAATAAAAACGGAGTATGCCCAGTCGCAGTTTTGTGGGTAGTTCTGTATGCCCATAGTGCTAGTGGTAGCTTATCAATGCAACCACCTTTCGCTCTTTCAAGCTGCTTCTTGATGGTTGACTTGATAATTTTATTTACTGCTTCCACCTGCCCGTTTGCCTGCGGATGAGCTACTGCTGAGAAGCTTTTTTGGATTTTGAATCGTTTGCAAAAATATTGGAATTCTTCACTTTCGAACTGAGTACCATTGTCTGTAATTATTTTTTGAGGCACATCATATCTGCAAATGATACTTTTAGTCACAAAACTTATCATCTTTTTTGAGGTGATAGTAGCCAGTGGTTCAGCTTCTGCCCGTTTAGTAAAATAATTTACAGCAACAAAGGCATATTTAATTCCAGATTTGGCAGTTGGTAACGGTCCTACAAGGTCTATCCCCCATATTGCAAACGGCCATGGACTGACCATCTGTGTGAGTTCAGTGGAAGGAGCTCTAGGAATTTTGGCGAATCTTTGGCATCTGTCACATTTTCGGGAATAGTCTGCTGCATCTCGATTAATTTCTGGCCAAAAATATCCGTATCGGAGAATCTTTTTGGCTAAAGTTTGACCACCTAAATGATCACCACATTCTCCCCCATGCACCTCAGCTAGGATTGTTTTGGACTCTTCCCTGGATACACATCGAAGTAACGGCATTGAGAATCCCCGTCTGTATAACTGGCCATCCTGGACTATATAGCGAGAGGCTTTCCTCAGTAGCTTCTTTCGTTCTTTTGAATTTTCCGGTAAAGAGCCATTGAGCAGATATTCTGTTATTGGAGTCATCCATGATTCTTGCTCTTGAGACACGCTCGTGATCCAATCAATATCCATCTCATCAATGCTCGGAGCTGACAGGACCTCCACTGGAGTCAACCCCAGAAATTGAGCTTCGCCTGTGTTAGAGTACTTTGCGAGAGAATCTGCTTTCGTGTTTTCTTCTCGAGGAATATGACTTATCATGTAATGATCGAAATCACCCAGGAGTTCCCAAGCCTTTGACAAGTAGGCAGGCATATTTCCCCCTTTCGCTTGGAATTCCTTCTTGACTTGGCATACAATAAGCTGAGAATCACTGAAGATCTGTAATGCTCGGATGTTTAGTTCTTTAGCAATCCTTAGGCCAGCGATAAGGGCTTCGTATTCTGCTTCATTGTTTGTTGAAGGAAATTCCAATCTTAGTTCATAGCATAATGATTGACCCTCAGGGGTCTCAAGTACAACTCCGGCTCTAGAACAATAGTCGTTTCTCGCGCCATCGACATATAACTTCCATTGGATTGGGGAATCGTTGATCGTCTCGTCCTCACTGTTACCCTTATCTGTGAATTCTGCAATGAAATCCGCTAAAGCTTGTCCGTTGATTGCTTTTCGGGGATGATAAGTGATGTCATATTGACTGAGTTCAATATTCCACTTTAGAAGACGACCTGAAGTCTCAGGGCGAAACAGGACTTGCTTTAAAGGTTGATCAGTGAGGACTCTGATAGGATGAGCTTGGAAATATTGCCTCAACTTCCTGGATGTAATCAGTAGGCAATAGGCGAGTTTTTCCAACTTAGAGTAATTCATCTCTGCCCCAGTGACTCTTTTGCTTATATAGTAAACTGGATGTTCAATCCTCTTGTCTTCTCGTATCAGCGCTGCACTTAAAGCATGAGATGATACTGCCAAGTATATAAGAAGATCCTCGCCATCACCAGGCCTAGAAAGTATTGGAGGCGTTTCCAAATGGCGAATCAATTCATCAAAGGCTTTTTGGCATTCGAGAGTCCAATCGAAGTTTTTCTTTCCTTTCTTTAGGGCGTCAAAGAATGGGAAGCATTTATCTGTGGCTTTGGAAATGAACCGACTCAAGGCGGCGACTTTTCCATTGAGACTTTGCAATTCCTTCTTCGTTCTAGGAGCTTTGACTTCCTTTAAGGTGGTAATTTGAGCTAAAGTAGCCTCAATGCCCCTAGCGCTTACGATGAAACCTAAAAACTTTCCGGATTCCACTCCAAATGAGCATTTTAAAGGGTTAAGAATCATTCCGTATTTTCGGAGGACTGCGAACATGTCTGCTAAGTGTTCTATGTGATCCACTGCTTTCTTAGACTTTACTAACATGTCATCGACGTAGACTTCCATAGTCTTGCCCAATTGCGGTTTGAACATAGCATTAACAAGTCTTTGGTATGTTGCCCCTGCATTCTTCAGCCCGAAGGGCATAACTCTGTAGCAGTAAAGACCAACGTCGGTTATAAAGCTCGTGTCCTCCTGATCTGGCTCATGCATCATGATCTGGTTATATCCGGAGTAGGCATCCATAAAAGATAACAATTCGTGTCCCGCTGTTCCGTCTACCAATTGATCGATTCTGGGTAATGGGAAGCAGTCTTTGGGGCAGGCCTTGTTTAGATCTGAAAAATCGATGCATACTCTCCATTTTCTGTTGGCTTTCTTAACCAGCACTGGATTTGAAACCCAATTCGGATAGGTAGATTCTTTGATAAAATTATTCTCCATGAGCCGATCAACTTCTTCTTTTAACGCTGCTGACCTTTCTGGACCTTGAGTTCTCCTTTTCCGCTGTGCTCGCCAGTGCAGGGTCCGCCCTGTAATTGCTACAAGGCTGGTTCTTTGATGCGGACTGGGGTTGCAGCATCCTTTCCCATCTCTCTTTTCCTTGTTTCTCGTAGCTCTGTCAGATAACACTCCCGCCCAGCATTTTGATCCCCTTTTATAACTCCCACTCCATTATCTGTGGGAAATTTAATGGTGAGGCACCATGGGGCCAGAACAGCTTTGAATGCTGCGAGAGTTGGACGGCCAAGGAAAGCATTATAAGCAGAAAACTCGTCAACAATCACAAAAGTTTGCTTGCGGACCACTTTTCTTTCTCCCTCTCCAAGTTCTACAAGCAAATCAACGGTTCCTATCGGCTGTTTTGGCTCCCCAGTGAAGCCAGCGATTTTCTGCGATGATGCTTGCACATCAGCCATAGGGATCTTCATTTGGTCGAATGTTTTCTTGAAGAGGATATTGCAGGATGCGCCACAATCAATGAGAACTCTTCTGACAATAGCTGGCCCGATACCAGCTGAGATGACTAAGGGATCCAAGGTAGGAGCTTCAATACCTGTGGAATCCCTGGCTCTGAACACAATATCATCATTGAAACTTTTTTGTTGTTTCAGGGGCATAGCACCTTCTAAAACAAATACATCTTCCTCGGTCGGTACATACTTCAAAGCTTGGGTATACCTTTCCATCTCACCCCAGCTCCTGCCTGCTGGGTGAGGTCCTCCCGTAATGACATTGATAATAGGCCTTCTGGAATCATGCCCTGTAGTCTTTTCACCTGTCCTGGGTTGATGAGCAGGAGCTCGTTGCCCCTTACTAGTCGAAGCGGGATTGCTGCTAATCTTTTCCACAAATTTCTGCAGCTTGTTTTCCCTTATCAATTCTTCAATCAAAATTTTCAATTGGCGGCATTCATCGGTATCATGACCGGGTTGATTATGGAAGCGGCAAAACTTTCCGCTTTGTACAGCTTTTTTCCCGGTTCTCAGAACGGGAGGTTTAGGATAATCAACAGAATCTTTAGTGGCAAGGTAAATACGCTCCGGCGTATCTGATAAAGGGGTATATTCCGATGGCTTGAAGGAACGAGGCTTCTTCAGATTTTTCTGTTTCTTCCCATCGTTATTTTCCCTTTTCTGTCCTACAGATTCATTCGTGCGTGGGGCAACAACGTTATCTTCAGCTTTTTCCAATGCTGCCTTTACCGGTACCAGACGGCTCTCCAGGCATATGTACTCATCTGCTTTCTTGTAGAATTTTTCAAGGGAATTTGGTTCCTTCATGTTAAGCCATTTTCCAAATTCGCTCGACTTGTCGATGGCCCTCATCAGATAGGTCAAGATCATCCGTGGTTCTGCATTGTCTACCTCGGCCAGCACTATATTAAAGCGATTAAAGAAAGATCTGATAGTCTCCCCTGGATTCTGTTCTAAACTTGACAACGACATGATATCTTTGGCTTTTGAAGCGTATAGTCTGAACTGCTCCTTGAATTTCCGGGTTAGGTCAGAAAACTGATCTATAGACCGAATTGGTAGCTTGGTGAACCAAAGCAGAGTTACACCTTCCAAATATAGAGGAAAATATCGACATTTTATTTCATCAGAAGCTTTGGCACCTGTCATGTGCCAATCATACTTATACAAGAAATCGTTCGGATCACTTGTTCCTTTGTAAGCTGGGATAGTTGGAGGGACGTACTTCCTTGGGAACTCAGCCTTTAAGATTCTTTCGGTAAACGGGGTTTTACTTGGAGCGAAACCCCATTCCTTCTCATCTTCATTCCTTTGCATGCTTTCCTTCATGATTTGTCGAACCATTTCAGAAAGATATCGCTCATCATTTCGAGCTTTAGATCCACCAATTTCAGGAAATGTCCGCTCAAAGGGGCTAGCAGCCCTCTCAGGAATGTTTCTTCTTCATCCTCATGAATGTTGCCAGCAAGTTCCTTTCATTACCCGTTGGTTGACGGTTTACCCCAAGCAAGTCATTCAACTTATTCAAAATTGGAGCATTTTGGGCGTTCTGAGCCTCCAATTGTGCACTTTGGGCATTTATCTGCTGGTTCAGCCCTAAGATTACAGCATCCAACTCCGCTTTTGTAACCCCAATAGGTGGAGTGGCATGATTGGGTACTGGGGAAGCGGAGGTTCCCTCTTGAACATTTCCAGATCTAACAGATCTACTCCTTCTCCCCGGAGCCATGATTTCAGATAAACTTCTAGTCTTCAGAGAGGTTACTTCAACAAACTTTCGTGGAGCAATGATGATAATACCCCTGAGTTCAATTCTTAGTGAAAGCACCAAAAATGTTAACGCTAAAATTTGAACGCTAACACCCCGGTGTATAAAGTGTAGTTGTGAAAGCACCACCCGATGATTCGGGAACAAAGTATAAACAGAAGATCACGGGAAAAACAGTGAATAACAACGATTTTATAGTGGTTCGACTCAAGGCAAGCCTACGTCCACTTTAATTCTCTTTATTGCTAAATCGATTACAATTTTACAACAATCTTTAATTACAATTATGACGAGACAAACAACTAGAACTTTGGTAGAGAAGAATTTTTCGAATCCATGTAGATTGCGTTAGATTTTCCCTTGAAGTTAGTTGAGATGCCTTTCGAACTTGAAGTGTCGGGTGAGTTGAGAATTCAGCAGAGTATTGGCGCGTGAAGTGATTGGCCAAAAGTCCCTTGAATGTTGGAGATGGCTTTCTATTTATAGGCAAATCTGTTTAAGAAT
>CM060942.1:284455910-284473410 GCA_030765085.1 Allium cepa | reverse complement strand
AGGAAATATGCACTGGGGCTGTTTCCAATTGTCGAACAGTAACGAGTAGGTCAAGTCAGACTAGTCACGATTTGCACCTCATTTCTTTATGAATAACGACCTCACCCAGTATATTAGTTTAGGACTACATGGCGAAAGGAAATAGTTGTTTCCCAGTCCTCTGGCTTTGAGACTTCGTAAGCAGCCGGGTCATTCGATTTGGCATGAGCAGCCACGGATTTTCCATTGATCTTTCTCTATTTTAGTTGATTAGAGTGAGCATATTTTAATGTATGAAGTTTGTACATGATTTCACGAATCTGACAAGGAATATTGGGTAATTCAGCCCGGGCATGGGATCGGAATCTCAGGTATCTGGTGAAGGTTGCACTTCTTTTCACTCCTATATGGCCGATTGATAGGGTACGTGACTACCCTAAAGGAAGACTTCGGGTTTGACTCGTGCTTCTAGACATCTATTGCGATCAGCGATGCTACGCACCTTCGCATTGTCCCGAACTCAATAAAACGAGTGTGAAATCAATATAGAAAATTTGGTAACTAACTAATACCAAGAATCTTAAAGATGATGTCCATCTTGGACTGCTACAAATAGAACTTCGCTACCTTCTCTTTCGCCAGGTCTATTGGGGCCTCCCGTTACGCACCTGGTGTACCTTCGCTTCCCATAACAGACTGATTGGTGAAACCTCCTATCGGCCGGGTGGCCCGCTGTCGAAACAGAATTCTCGTTTTAGAGAGATTGTCAATAGGCCGAATTCGAAATTATTTAGCAATCAGAAGTGGGATTTTCTTTGTTCTATGTGAAGCTCTATGAGATTTCTCTCGTGCTTCGTGTTCAGCTTCTCTCTGCATGAACTAACTGATCTGCACATTCCAACATTACTGGAAAGGTAAGGTGGCGATCTATTGACTATAATAGAAGAGATGGAGGCAAATTAATATATTAGCGCAAGGTCCAGTTCCTCCGAGTTGCATAGCCTGTCTATAGTGGTGGTGGTTTGTTGTTCGCCCAGTATAAACATTGGCCCGATCTTAGATATTTCTTTGAATTGTAGTTGAGAAAAATGAAATGTACAATAGTGAGAAATCTCATCATGTTATTTAATTTTCTTCAAACCTATTAAAAATTACACGTGTTCGAATCCTTTCAGAATGAAGTAGCTCTACTACCCCAAGACCTGAGGGAACGGAATGACGGAAAGCTCTGACAAAGCCATTCAGAGGCGGACAATTGAGGACACTTGAAATACAAAGACTAGTGGTTAGTTTACCACTTCCTACCCCATTATGACTTCTTCTTATGTGCGGTCTGCCCCCGTCTTCTTAAGGAGGTCTTTCTCATAGTACAGTACAGAGATAGGTTATGCAATGTTGACTTATTCAAGAGGTCCTCCCCTATTTTATTTCCTAGAAGGTTTTCAATCCTATGAGCTTGGTTCTGCTGCATCCGTGTCTTGGGTTTGTTACGATTTCCATACCATCTCTGCCTACCTTCCCGTACTGACAGGTGAGGCCCCAGATCTCTCTTAAGGTTAGGCCCAATATAAACATTGGTATCAATAGATCCTATGGGCGCCTTTTCCCGTTCTTCCAGCCTAATAAGTGGCTTTTCCTGAGTGAGCTCCTTTGTGTAATACTGTAATACAATAAGTAGTTGACGTTACCCACGCTTCCCGCTCAGGAGTCTGCTTTGGCGTCCTGTCTTCCGTTTAATGGATAGAGATGTAGGGTGAGATCTCGTATGATCTGATCAATAGGCCCGGCATCTCGAGTGTTGCTGTCCCATTTCGACTGGTGAGCTAAGTGCTTCACGTAAGATCTGTATGATAAAAGCAGAGGTCGCCTCTTTTTCGTTCTACTTAGGTGGAGCAATCCGAACTCGACAGAATATAAAAGAGGGCCGCAGGCGTGTAGACACCTCAACGAACTCATATGGAAACTCCTCAGTCCGAGGACAATCTCTCAAATACAAATTCATTAAGACCCGTTTTTCTTTTCTTTGCCGATTCCTCTCAATGAAATTTGCCATGTTGCACTAAGTTACTTACGGATGTATGCATGCAATCAGAGAACACTTTGGGATGAACACCCATTCAAAAAATTAGGGTCAATAGTTCAGCATTTAGGTCGTGACATTTTGCAAAAAACAAATCTATAACCCAACAAGTACTCTCCGAACCAAGCTAGATAGTCTCCTATCACTAGGCTCACCAACCAACCTGGACTTTGATTCTTATTTTTTTACCAGATATAAAAATCATAAGGATTGTCCATTAGTTCCCATATGACATAAGCGCTCTTGGGTGGAGTGGGCCATCATTCGCCAGGTCTTTGAGTGCCCCAATTAATATACTGGCCACGTGGTTGGTGCACTAGGTGCGTAGCGACTCTACTTTTAGGATCCGGCCCCGTCCACCAGTTCTTTGGCTCTACGTTCGGTCATGCGTGGTATGTTCGTGATTCGTACAAATGGAACGCATCGCGCCTTGGGCCATTCCATCAAAAATTTCGAAGGTCTCGTATTTGATGGTCGGCGTGGCAATAGGCTTCGCTTCGAAGACTGGTTTCCCATTTGTTGCAAAGACCTCGCGAGAAGGTTAATGGGCGGCGCGGGGATGCGATTTGCCAAGCTGGGGCAAACAAAGCCCCCTACCGGATTAGGAATGCGAAGGCCAGGAGACCCGGGAAAGAAAGAGCTATGCTATTGACCGACCCTTTCGTAGTTACTTCGAATCAGGAGGACTCTCATTTTTCATGAGGCGGGCCAAATAGAGAAAGAAATGCATAAATAGGGGAAGGCCTTTGATTTTTTTTAAGGTTCCCTCGTTGGTTGTCGGAGCTCCCAGTTGTCTAAGTTCACGCAAGGTGACAACTAACAAGGCGCCTATGATACGAGGAGGCCTCCCGCTCACTTCGCTCGCCTCATGCTTTGGTCTCCTTCGGTCCCCTTCGATAGACAGAGAGTACGCTACTTCTATTAGTGTTAGCGCTGTCGAGTCAAATTGATCGTGTCATGTGCAACGCCCATCAATGATGGTTCATTAATGTCCATTGATTTAGACTCCTTCCCTTATACGAAAAAGATCGAGAGGTGTCGCGCACTCGAAGACCCTGAGAGGGGCCCGAACCAAACCAAGAACGAAAACAGATTTGACTCACTCTCGTATGAAGAACCTTACCTGGGCGGGTCGGCCTTCCTTCGGGCGCCTGTTGTTCCCAGAAAGACGCACGGAAGAGGTATGGTATGCCCAGCACGTGGAGGATCCGTTGAGAGTGTCCGTTGTCTCGGTAGGGAACAGTACCATCGCAAGCACCTATTGTCTTGAAAAAAGAAAAAGGTAAGTGCTAATACACTGGATCGGTCCCCTATTGTTTGATCTAATATTGATCGGGGGCGAGCCCCGATGGTCTAAGTTCCCGCAAGGTCGAAGCGACCCAATTAATATAGGGTTAGTTGTCGCCGTAATTAATATACTGGCGATTTCATAGTTTGGACTTGGTATACTAGGCGCCAATGTTTATACTGGATGTTAGTTGTCTAAGACCAATGTTTATACTGGCCAATTGATCGGGGTCTCTAATTAATATACTGGCGCCTTTCTTTTGAATCCGCCCTTTGATTTTCAGAGTAGTAAGTATATAGCTACGCTACCTTTTTTTTTAAGAAAGCGGAGCTGGGCCAATTTCTCGTACTTGCTCAGTGTGCCCCTCTTTCGTCAAGTGCCCCGCCCGGTTCACTGGGTTGTTGGCCTACCAAGCACTTGCCCACAGCTCCTGCCACCCTCCAAGCGGGCGGAGCGCTCGTTATCCTTACCGTTCTCTCTACTGGTGTGACATCCCGGAAATTTGGGGCAATATCAATTTAATAATCTGTGATAAAATTAAATTGATTTGGAAATATTCGTTAATAATATTTGAATTGATTTAATAATCTTCCTTTAAATATATATTCAACTGATAATTTATCTTTTAAAAGCTAATAAGTTGTCTCTATTTATAATGTATATATATTTGTATATATATATTAAATAGTTAATCTTTGTTTAAAATATAACAAATAAAGATATGTTTTCAAATTCTAATCTTTATGATAATTTGGAAATTTAATATTGAATAAATAATAATATGATTGTAAAAATACTCAAGATAAATTTAATTTGTTTAAAAATAAATTCTAGCCTAGGTTTAAATTTTAAATAAAAAGATTGTTTTGTTCTTCTTAATTTAGCTTTATAAAATAAGTAATTTATATTTTTTTGGAAGAGATTGTTTCTTTTATAATTATATTAATTTAATAACAAGTTATATTTAAACTATATCAATATTGTAATATTTTTAAAAATGGGTTTTAATATAAATAGAAGTTGTTATTTTTTTTATATGTGTATATTTTGAAAGAAGACCATGGTTTGGATATTTAAAATAAATAAAAGCATAAAGTACTCAAAAGCATATAGGTAATAAAATAAAATATGCAGGCTGTAATAAAACAAATGCAAAGCAAGTAAATTTACAAAGTAAAATGTGCAGGCTAGTAAGAATATAAACATCAAGTATAAAACAAAATAAAAGGAAATGACATATGCAGGCAAGAGAAATAAAATGCAAAGATAAGAAATGTAAAATAAGTATCTATGTATCTAAGGAATGGAAGCAAGCTAGATTTGAATTTGTATGGTATCTGTAATGCAAACTAAAGAGTTACAGGCAAATAAAAACAATGGAATGCAAAAATATCTATGCATAGAGTAAGATAATAGGAAACATAAAGTACTTAGCATTAAATGCTTCATTTCTTAGCCAGCAAACAAGGTCATTCGATGTTTTAAAAATTAAACTCAGCCACCATTTGTGAAATATCTCTGATCAAAAGAAATAATTGTACCTGCATATTGCCTAAACCCAGATATCACCTTCCCCTGTGACCTTTTCCTCCTATATGTTCATATCTGCCAGTTCATTTTTGTGTATCAAACATAAACAAACCAGAGAGAAGTAGCCTATGTATTCTTATTCAAACTCAAATTCATCTGCATGCATTTAAGTCTACAATCATCTCAGCAAATTTCTTATACATTTCTATTTCAAGTTTACAGTTTCAAATTCAAACTGTTTTTCAAAAGCCTGCATTCATTTTCTTCAAAACTGAAGCCTGGACATCATTCTTCAATCTGAAATTGTTATTGCATATAAACAACAAGGCAACTCAAGCATTATCAAAACAAGAAATTTGGCAATTCAGTTTCAACAGCAGCAACCCCAAGTTTAAAGTACCATAAACTTTTCAATATGGGTGCTCTGTTCTCTATTTCAAATTACAGGTGAGTAACATTTTTTTAAAAAATAACAACTTAAGTTTAAACTCGTTGCATGTTAATATTTGTATGCTTAAAAATATTGGTGTGAATATTTATGTGTTCATTTCTCTGTGTATATGTGAGGTGAAATATCTGCATTTTGTACACCCTGTAAAACCATCCTGTTTATCATTCTTAAGTTCATACCTTACTTCAAGAATCATTACTGCTTGATCTGGTGATTGTTAGGACTTAGTACTTTAACAAGATATGTTTGTTCGATGATTAAGTAAATTCTAAATTTTGTATCTTAATTAAATTAAGTAGAGATGTTCTGTAAAAAGACTAAGAACAGTTAATGATGAATATGAGTGAAATTTAAATCATCCTAAATTATAAATTCAGGATTATAACATGAATTCTTATCTGAAATTAGGATTTTTAAAAGTAAATTCACATTTTCTAGTTAAGTATTGTTTTGGCATTTCTAGTTTTATTGTTTTGGAGAGTATGGGTTGCCTCAGGCAATCCAGTTGACCTGGGAGTTTGTGAAGCTTCCTGGAGATGCTTGAGTGGTCGGGGTGTTTGGGAAAATTGGGTGGTGGATGATCAGAGGCAGGTGGAGGCAGCGGTGGTGGATTCTTGGATGGGAACCCTAGTTTTATCAGTTGTGAAGATTCGATCTTTTCTCCCTCTATAGTTGATCGAGTTACATGAGACTCAGGGAGGGGGTAGTCAGGTCAATGGCGAAGGTGTAGCAGGAGCTGTCGACTTTCAGGTGGTCGGAATTTGGGGAGTGGCGAATTTTCCAGGTCTGGGTGGAGACCTGATCGCGTTTCCAGGTTTAAGCAACTAACTCGATTTTGACTTGGGATGTTGCAATGGTTTTGGATGATCGTGAAGTCATCTGGAGATGGTTGCCGATGAGATGGAGGTCTGGTGGGAGGTCGGAGTTGATCAAAGTCACGGTGCATGCGCACCGTGTACTTTTGTTTTCTGGTGGAAGGTCTTGAAAACTGGTGAAGGTTGGGATGTTTGTGGGTTTTTGAACTCGGGATTTACTCGGGTTGAATCATATTTTTACTCGAAGTTTTTTGTGGTTGAGACTCAAAGCAAGGTGGGAGACTCGAGTATATGGTTGTTACAGGTTCCTGAACCTGATCTTTTTCCCTGAAGCTTTACTGTAAATTAACAAAGTTGAGCTAAGTTAAAATAAAAGTTAAGTATAAACTCAAGTTTAAATTCAGATTGAAATTTGTTTTTAAATTCAAATTTGAAATGAAATAAAGTTTTAAGTGTTTAAAGGGAGGGTTTTCAGGTTTAAAAACCTGACAGGGTTTCAAATTTTTAATTAGTTTAAGGTTTGGAAAAAAAGAATTTAAACTGCGATTTAAATTTAAAAATTTAAAGTATGAATTCAGATGAACATTTGAATCTTAAGGTTTTAAAATAGATTTGGATTTGAAAATCAAGTTTTAATTCAAGTTTTAAAAGCAAGTTTAAATCAAAATTTTAAATCAAAGACTAAATTATTGGATTCAAGTCCTTCTTGTATTCAAATCTGAGAACTTAATCAGTTTAAATCTGAATATTAAAAAAAAAAACAAGTATAAATACAATGTAATTTAAAAAGCTATTTTTTTTAACTAAAAGTTAAGTAGTTTAATTTAAAGGCTTTTCCTTATATAAAATTTCATATGTAAGTAATAAATGTAATTACAAGATTCTAAATTGAATTTAAATTTTGTAAATGTTTAAATAATAATCATTTTTAAATCTTAAATTCAAAAATGTAATTTGAATCTTAAATTTCAAAGTAACGTTTTAAACACACTTTAATATTAATAACATCATTAATAAAGGAATGAACTATCTTAGAGATAATTAAGGTAATAAATGATTTAATTAATAAGAAAATAAAGGAATGATTTATTATTAAATTTATAAATTTATGATTTAGATTAATTTATAATTAGAGATTAATAAAGAAGTAAATTAAGAAATACTATTAGTTAATGAAGATAATTAACTAAGAATTATTAAGTAATTAATTAATTAATGTGATTAATTGTGATAATTAATTAGAGTGATTAATTTAGATAATTTATTGTGAATTGTTAAATGTAATTACTTGATAAAAGTAATTAAGAGATTAATTACTTATTGTAATTAATTTTGAGAATATGATTAATTTAAGTTAATTAATTCATTTTAATTAATTTAAGAAAATCATTTGATGGTTTGATGAGTGTAATTACTTAATGTGATAAATGGAGCAGAATTACTTATGGAAGTAATTAGATAATAATTACTGAATGAAATTAATATAATATGATTTGTAAGTGAAGTAATTTGGGTAATTACTTTTGTAATTAATCAGGGGATTAATTAGTGGAGATCATTAATTATGGAATAATTAATTTATTAAATAAGTAATTAAGGGTAGTTAATTACTGGATTGATATTAATCAAGGTGATTAATAATTGTGTTGAATTAAAGACTAATTACTTAATGTAATTAATCTGAATGAGGTAATTAATTTAAAATATTTAGAAATCATTAATTAATGATGAAATTAAGAATTGGTAATAATAAATAATGAAGTGATTAATTATTGTAATTGGTTAAGGATAAATGTAAGTAATTTTATTTAATTAATAAATGAAGGAATTAAATGTTAATTACTATGAATAATTTAGGATAATTAATTTGGGAAATTAATTAAAGACTAATTACTTATTGTAATTAGAGATTAATCAATGGTGATTAATCAAGTTAAACACTTAGTGGATGATTAATTTAATTGATTTAAAATTAATTAATGGGTGTATAAGCAGGATTTATAGATGAAGTAATTAATTTAATTTATTAATTAGAGATTGAAGTAGTTAATTTAATTCATTTTAAATTAATTACGAATTGTATGATTATAAATCATTGCTTATGGATGAATGATATTGATATTTCATTTGATGATTGTGATCTGGCATGAATTATATATATATGTGTCATGGATGCTTGATTTAAATTTGACAATATTTGGTTATCTGATTAGATGATAATATTGATTATCTGTTTATGAGATTATCTGTGATTATCTATTGTGATATTATGAATTATCCATCTGTGTGTATATTGAATTATATTGAATTAAACTGTTAAGATTAAATAGACAACTTGGCCTTAAAAGACACGTTTTGGATTTCGATGAGACCGGGATCGGTTTTCCGCATTAGGAACATCCGAAAACCACATCGATTCCAAATTAACGATAGGTCGTGAATCTGAAGTGAAGATGAAGATTCAGAATACAAGGGTTATCGTCGTTAACTCTGAGGGTGATTCCAAAATGAGTGTAACGAGATAATGCCTTCGGTTTCGTTCGAACCCGGAACGAACTTGTATGGATTGAATGCTTTCAACACATCGTCAGGCGTGCGATGAGCATTCTAAGAAATATGTTCTATAAAGGTAATCGCAGCCTCAAGCCTCATCAATCGGGAATGGCTAAAACAGGGGAGGTGCAACAAGGCTAGGTGGGTCATGCCCAAGCAGGACAAGGATATTCCCCTGTCTAGATGTCCCTTTATTTTTCGGCTGTGTGGGCGGTTGATTGCAACAACTGCCGGGGTGTATCTTGTTCGGGACTGTTCAGTAAGGAATGGTTCCGGCCTTGTGTTGCAGGGGATGAAGGGAGTAATCCTCGGTACGGTGATCTAGGCCCCGTACTGTGACGGGCGGTACCCCAGTAGCCCTGCCATTGTATGGAATCCACAATCCAATAAGTGCCCACGGTTTTGATTGTATTACCCACTTTTGTGCCTAGTAGCTGGAATTTAATCATGTAACAATTTCGGCTATTTTCTATTTACTTGAAAACCCTAGACCTATTATAATATCACAGAATTTCCTATCAAATGTTTTGGTTAGCGTAAGGTAAAAACTTTTCCATGTTTATGTGTGGGAAGTCTTACGTGATACCTTTTTGATTTCAAAAGATTTTCAAAGTTAAGCAACTTTAACCTGTTACTCATACCAGACCCATGTCTGACCCGGAGTTTATTTTTGTTTTTTTTCATAAACTCTCGGGTACCCAAATTTTTACGGGTAGCCAAGGGATTCAGGTTAGCTTTGACGAATTCTGGAGGAGCAATGGAGCAGGAGGCTTCAGCGTTATAGATATATATAGTTTTCCGCTGTGTTAGTATCTCTGTATTGTTTTCGTTGTATTGAGTTGAGTTGTATAACTAGACAGGTGTTTATAACTGTCTAGTATGTGATGTATTGTCTGTATAACTCTGATTTATGTTGTATAATAATAAATATTTATGTGATTATTATATTTTATTCGTTCCGCTGTGAGATTCTGGTGTTGTTGTTCTTTCTTCTCTATGTTTTTCTATTTTCTCACCCATTTCTTTCTTAAAGACGGAACGTCTTCCAGGGCGTAGGAGGGCGGGTCGTTACACTTGGTATCAGAGCGCTAGGTTGAGTGAATACCTAGGCTCTTGAGTGATTTCTTTCTTGAGAGAGCGTATTTGTATTTTTATATTATACATATTTATTTATTTATTTCTACCTATTGTTGGGTTACCTGTTCGGGTTTTCCAATAAGCTATAAGGGTAGATAGGGTAGTGGTGTGTGTAACACAACTACCAATGGTTGGAATTTGTATATTTGCGGTTAGAAGTGTAACTGTCGAGACTGTAGACCTATTGCCGTCTCGAGTAAGCTTTGGACGGTGTAAGGATTTCATTGATCTATGAAGGAAATCTGTTAAGGTTCGGAGTTCTTTTAGAAGTGTAGTTTGGTTGAGCTAGAATTTGGATCTGTCGGTTGGACAGAAGCAAGTCATGATATCTTGATACATCAAGGTATGGTAGCTGTGTGATGAGACACAGTGACTATGGATGTCTCCGAAGATATTTCTTTGGGACAAGTTAATGAAGTGTATCTGTTCGATGTTGTCGCTGTGTTCAATTGGGTGTTCCTGTTTGCTTTGGAGTCCGAGTTTCTCGAAGAGCTTTGGGTTAGGAAGTCTTCTGGCTTAGCAGCTTTTCTTGGGTAACTTCAGAAGCAGCAGAGTAGTTCCATCTTTTTCGATAGGTTGGCCACATAAGCGTAAGCTGTTCTGTTTGGTAAAGAGAGAGCAGTATCTTTGAAAGTAGGCTGGATTGATCGCAAAAGTGACTTGCGATAATTTGAGTGTTCTCTTGTGTTTCAGAGACATTGGATGTCTTCGAGAAGTCAGAGTCTGGTCAGCATCTGGAGATTGAGTTTGGTATCGACTGGATTCCAGAAGTGATACCAATTGATCAGCTTAGAATAGGATGATTTTTTTGAGTTGGTGAAGTAGCTCGGATTTTTGAGGAACTTCTAAGATTTCTTTTTGGATCTGGAGAACCCTAATGTTGGAATGTGTTTGTGATCGTCATCAGCATTTTCATCTGTTCAGTCAGAGTTGCGCAGTGGAAGCATGGTGGTAGCTGTTTTAGTTTGGAAGCAATTGGATATTGCAATGTTTGGATTGGAGAGTTCTACAGGAAACTTTTCAGAATCTGAGGCCAGATTGGAGTGCACCGTTTATTTTCTCCGGATGAGAAGTGAGTTCTGTTTCTGATTTGGAATAGAGATTGTGTTCTGAGTTTTTGGTCGATCGTGGGAAGATTATTTTGTTGGATTGTCTTTGGTTCAGCAAGAGTAAGCTGATCAGAAGAGATGTAGGCAGCCCAGGATCGTCTGTAGAGTTTTGTGGATAAGAGACGGGGGAATTTGGATTCCAAAATTGGAGATTTGATTTTGGATGAGTGTTTGGTTTTCAGGATTGAATTGTCAGTTTGGATAACTGGAATTCGAAATGTTTCACGTATCTCTGAGGGAGTACGTATAAGATCTATCTTCATTTTAGAACCAGCAGTTCAGGGAGTTTTGGTTGTTGTGTCAGACTTGCCTGTAGTCTGATATCCTGTCTTGTTTGTTAATCTAGACGAGTAGAAGTTCCGTAGCTTAGTAGTATTGATTGATTGGATTCTATAGAGCGAGTAACCCGGTATTTATACTTGGGGAAACTCGAGGAAATTCTATCCGGAATTTTATCTGGATAGTTAGATTTGTTTGTTTGGATGAATTGGTTGCTATGGTTGTTAGCATATGATTAATATATGCTTTGTTTTAAAATTAAATATTTAAGCAGATTATTAAATTACCTTTGTTTAAATTTCGGGGACGAAATTCTTTTAAGGAGGGAGGAATGTGACATCCCGGAAATTTGGGGCAATATCAATTTAATAATCTGTGATAAAATTAAATTGATTTGGAAATATTCGTTAATAATATTTGAATTGATTTAATAATCTTCCTTTAAATATATATTCAACTGATAATTTATCTTTTAAAAGCTAATAAGTTGTCTCTATTTATAATGTATATATATTTGTATATATATATTAAATAGTTAATCTTTGTTTAAAATATAACAAATAAAGATATGTTTTCAAATTCTAATCTTTATGATAATTTGGAAATTTAATAATGAATAAATAATAATATGATTGTAAAAATACTCAAGATAAATTTAATTTGTTTAAAAATAAATTCTAGCCTAGGTTTAAATTTTAAATAAAAAGATTGTTTTGTTCTTCTTAATTTAGCTTTATAAAATAAGTAATTTATATTTTTTTGGAAGAGATTGTTTCTTTTATAATTATATTAATTTAATAACAAGTTATATTTAAACTATATCAATATTGTAATATTTTTAAAAATGGGTTTTAATATAAATAGAAGTTGTTATTTTTTTTATATGTGTATATTTTGAAAGAAGACCATGGTTTGGATATTTAAAATAAATAAAAGCATAAAGTACTCAAAAGCATATAGGTAATAAAATAAAATATGCAGGCTGTAATAAAACAAATGCAAAGCAAGTAAATTTACAAAGTAAAATGTGCAGGCTAGTAAGAATATAAACATCAAGTATAAAACAAAATAAAAGGAAATGACATATGCAGGCAAGAGAAATAAAATGCAAAGATAAGAAATGTAAAATAAGTATCTATGTATCTAAGGAATGGAAGCAAGCTAGATTTGAATTTGTATGGTATCTGTAATGCAAACTAAAGAGTTATAGGCAAATAAAAACAATGGAATGCAAAAATATCTATGCATAGAGTAAGATAATAGGAAACATAAAGTACTTAGCATTAAATGCTTCATTTCTTAGCCAGCAAACAAGGTCATTCGATGTTTTAAAAATTAAACACAGCCACCATTTGTGAAATATCTCTAATCAAAAGAAATAATTGTACCTGCATATTGCCTAAACCCAGATATCACCTTCCCCTGTGACCTTTTCCTCCTATATGTTCATATCTGCCAGTTCATTTTTGTGTATCAAACATAAACAAACCAGAGAGAAGTAGCCTATGTATTCTTCTTCAAACTCAAATTCATCTGCATGCATTTAAGTCTACAATCATCTCAGCAAATTTCTTCTACATTTCTATTTCAAGTTTACAGTTTCAAATTCAAACTGTTTTTCAAAAGCCTGCATTCATTTTCTTCAAAACTGAAGCCTGGACATCATTCTTCAATCTGAAATTGTTATTGCATATAAACAACAAGGCAACTCAAGCATTATCAAAACAAGAAATTTGGCAATTCAGTTTCAACAGCAGCAACCCCAAGTTTAAAGTACCATAAACTTTTCAATATGGGTGCTCTGTTCTCTATTTCAAATTACAGGTGAGTAACATTTTTTTTTAAAAAAATAACTTAAGTTTAAACTCGTTGCATGTTAATATTTGTATGCTTAAAAATATTGGTGTGAATATTTATGTGTTCATTTCTCTGTGTATATGTGAGGTGAAATATCTGCATTTTGTACACCCTGTAAAACCATCCTGTTTATCATTCTTAAGTTCATACCTTACTTCAAGAATCATTACTGCTTGATCTGGTGATTGTTTGGACTTAGTACTTTAACAAGATATGTCTGTTCGATCATTAAGTAAATTCTAAATTTTGTATCTTAATTAAATTAAGTAGAGATGTTCTGTAAAAAGACTAAGAATAGTTAATGATGAATATGAGTGAAATTTAAATCATCCTAAATTATAAATTCAGGATTATAACATGAATTCTTATCTGAAATTAGGATTTTTAAAAGTAAATTCACATTTTCTAGTTAAGTATTGTTTTGGCATTTCTAGTTTTATTGTTTTGGAGAGTATGGGTTGCCTCAGGCAATCCAGTTGACCTGGGAGTTTGTGAAGCTTCCTGGAGATGCTTGAGTGGTCGGGGTGTTTGGGAAAATTGGGTGGTGGATGATCAGAGGCAGGTGGAGGCAGCGGTGGTGGATTCTTGGATGGGAACCCTAGTTTTATCAGTTGTGAAGATTCGATCTTTTCTCCCTCTATAGTTGATCAAGTTACATGAGACTCAGGGGGGGTAGTCAGGTCAATGGCGAAGGTGTAGCAGGAGCTGTCGACTTTCAGGTGGTCGGAATTTGGGGAGTGGCGAATTTTCCAGGTCTGGGTGGAGACCTGATCGCGTTTCCAGGTTTAAGCAACTAACTCGATTTTGACTTTGGATGTTGCAATGGTTTTGGATGATCGTGAAGTCATCTGGAGATGGTTGCCGATGAGATGGAGGTCTGGTGGGAGGTCGGAGTTGATCAAAGTCACGGTGCATGTGCACCGTGTACTTTTGTTTTCTGGTGGAAGGTCTTGAAAACTGGTGAAGGTTGGGATGTTTGTGGGTTTTTGAACTCGGGATTTACTCGGGTTGAATCATATTTTTACTCGAAGTTTTTTGTGGTTGAGACTCGAAGCAAGGTGGGAGACTCGAGTATATGGTTGTTACAGGTTCCTGAACCTGATCTTTTTCCCTGAAGCTTTACTGTAAATTAACAAAGTTGAGCTAAGTTAAAATAAAAGTTAAGTATAAATTCAAGTTTAAATTCACATTGAAATTTGAATTTAAGTTTATTTTTAAATTCAAATTTGAAATGAAATAAAGTTTTAAGTGTTTAAAGGGAGGGTTTTCAGGTTTAAAAACCTGACAGGGTTTCAAATTTTTAATTAGTTTAAGGTTTGGAAAAAAAGAATTTAAACTGCGATTTAAATTTAAAAATTTAAAGTATGAATTCAGATGAACATTTGAATCTTAAGGTTTTAAAATAGATTTGGGTTTGAAAATCAAGTTTTAATTCAAGTTTTAAAAGCAAGTTTAAATCAAAATTTTAAATCAAAGACTAAATTATTGGATTCAAGTCCTTCTTGTATTCAAATCTGAGAACTTAATCAGTTTAAATCTGAATATTAAAAAAAAAACAAGTATAAATACAATGTAATTTAAAAAGCTATTTTTTTCAACTAAAAGTTAAGTAGTTTAATTTAAAGGCTTTTCCTTATATAAAATTTCATATGTAAGTAATAAATGTAATTACAAGATTCTAAATTGAATTTAAATTTTGTAAATGTTTAAATAATAATCATTTTTGAATCTTAAATTCAAAAATGTAATTTGAATCTTAAATTTAAAAGTAACGTTTTAAACACACTTTATTATTAATAACATCATTAATAAAGGAATGAACTATCTTAGAGATAATTAAGGTAATAAATGATTTAATTAATAAGAAAATAAAGGAATGATTTATTATTAAATTTATAAATTTATGATTTAGATTAATTTATAATTAGAGATTAATAAAGAAGTAAATTAAGAAATACTATTAGTTAATGAAGATAATTAACTAAGAATTATTAAGTAATTAATTAATTAATGTGATTAATTGTGATAATTAATTAGAATGATTAATTTAGATAATTTATTGTGAATTGTTAAATGTAATTACTTGATAAAAGTAATTAAGAGATTAATTACTTATTGTAATTAATTTTGAGAATATGATTAATTTAAGTTAATTAATTCATTTTAATTAATTTAAGAAAATCATTTGATGGTTTGATGAGTGTAATTACTTAATGTGATAAATGGAGCAGAATTACTTATGGAAGTAATTAGATAATAATTACTGAATGAAATTAATATAATATAATTTGTAAGTGAAGTAATTTGGGTAATTACTTTTGTAATTAATCAGGGGATTAATTAGTGGAGATCATTAATTATGGAATAATTAATTTATTAAATAAGTAATTAAGGGTAGTTAATTACTGGATTGATATTAATCAAGGTGATTAATAATTGTGTTGAATTAAAGACTAATTACTTAATGTAATTAATCTGAATGAAGTAATTAATTTAAAATATTTAGAAATCATTAATTAATGATGAAATTAAGAATTGGTAATAATAAATAATGAAGTGATTAATTATTGTAATTGGTTAAGGATAAATGTAAGTAATTATATTTAATCAATAAATGAAGGAATTAAATGTTAATTACTATGAATAATTTAGGATAATTAATTTGGGAAATTAATTAAAGACTAATTACTTATTGTAATTAGAGATTAATCAATGGTGATTAATCAAGTTAAACACTTAGTGGATGATTAATTAAATTGATTTAAAATTAATTAATGGGTGTATAAGCAGGATTTATAGATGAAGTAATTAATTTAATTTATTAATTAGAGATTGAAGTAGTTAATTTAATTCATTTTAAATTAATTACGAATTGTATGATTATAAATCATTGCTTATGGATGAATGATATTGATATTTCATTTGATGATTGTGATCTGGCATGAATTATATATATATGTGTCATGGATGCTTGATTTAAATTTGACAATATTTGGTTATCTGATTAGATGATAATATTGATTATCTGTTTATGAGATTATCTGTGATTATCTATTGTGATATTGTGAATTATCCATCTGTGTGTATATTGAATTATATTGAATTAAACTGTTAAGATTAAATAGACAACTTGGCCTTAAAAGACACGTTTTGGATTTCGATGAGACCGGGATCGGTTTTCCGCATTAGGAACATCCGAAAACCACATCGATTCCAAATTAACGATAGGTCGTGAATCTGAAGTGAAGATGAAGATTCAGAATACAAGGGTTATCGTCGTTAACTCTGAGGGTGATTCCAAAATGAGTGTAACGAGATAATGCCTTCGGTTTCGTTCGAACCCGGAACGAACTTGTATGGATTGAATGCTTTCAACACATCGTCAGGCGGGCGATGAGCATTCTAAGAAATATGTTCTATAAAGGTAATCGCAGCCTCAAGCCTCATCAACCGGGAATGGCTAAAACAGGGGAGGTGCAGCAAGGCTAGGTGGGTCATGCCCAAGCAGGACAAGGATATTCCCCTGTCTAGATGTCCCTTTATTTTTCGGCTGTGTGGGCGGTTGATTGCAACAACTGCCGGGGTGTATCTTGTTCGGGACTGTTCAGTAAGGAATGGTTCCGGCCTTGTGTTGCAGGGGATGAAGGGAGTAATCCTCGGTACGGTGATCTAGGCCCCGTACTGTGACGGGCGGTACCCCAGTAGCCCTGCCATTGTATGGAATCCACAATCCAATAAGTGCCCACGGTTTTGATTGTATTACCCACTTTTGTGGCTAGTAGCTGGAATTTAATCATGTAACAATTTCGGCTATTTTCTATTTACTTGAAAACCCTAGACCTATTATAATATCACAGAATTTCCTATCAAATGTTTTGGTTAGCGTAAGGTAAAAACTTTTCCATGTTTATGTGTGGGAAGTCTTACGTGATACCTTTTTGATTTCAAAAGATTTTCAAAGTTAAGCAACTTTAACCTGTTACTCATACCAGACCCATCTCTGACCCGGAGTTTATTTTTGTTTTTTTTCATAAACTCTCGGGTACCCAAATTTTTACGGGTAGTCAAGGGATTCAGGTTAGCTTTGACGAATTCTGGAGGAGCAATGGAGCAGGAGGCTTCAGCGTTATAGATATATATAGTTTTCCGCTGTGTTAGTATCTCTGTATTGTTTTCGTTGTATTGAGTTGAGTTGTATAACTAGACAGGTGTTTATAACTGTCTAGTATGTGATGTATTGTCTGTATAACTCTGATTTATGTTGTATAATAATAAATATTTATGTGATTATTATATTTTATTCGTTCCGCTGTGAGATTCTGGTGTTGTTGTTCTCTCTTCTCTATGTTTTTCTATTTTCTCACCCCTTTCTTTCTTAAAGACGGAACGTCTTCCAGGGCGTAGGAGGGCGGGTCGTTACAA